>CAEGAE010022887.1:0-36009 GCA_903067095.1 Girardinus metallicus | reverse complement strand
CACAGAACCAGATCAGTTGGATAAGCTGAACCGTAAGTGAGTCGCCCCCCGCGGGCGGGGGGCGGGGGGGCGGGGGGGGGTGTGGGGGGTGGGGGGGGGGGGGGGGGGGGGGATTCTCTTTACATGTGTAGTGGTGGTTGAGACACACTGCAAAATACTTGCAATCTTTAGCTGCTGCAAAACAAACTGAATATAAACGCCTTCAAAATCTTCTTTCAAAATCATGCATCATTTTCCTTTCAGTCAATAATTGTACGCTACCGTTTGTTGGTCTGGTACACAAAGCTCTAGCAGAATAAATGGACGTTTGTGGCTGAAACATGACAGTATGTGAAAGAGTTCAAGTTGTTGTATTGACATAGAAAGAGCAACACACTTCTTACCCTTCCTCCTTTTTTCTTTCTGTTGAGACTATCCTGCAAGCTTCCCTCCCAGTTACTCATCTCTTCGTGCTGATCTCAGGAGCATTTGATGGACTTTAACATGTCCCCAGAGAGGCTCCTTTCATGCTTGCCTTGTGTTGCTCATCTATTGCATGTTAAAAGCACTTTTTATTTCTTAAAATCTGGTTTTAAAGATGCAGAAGCCTCAAGAGAGGAAGGAGAAGAAGCACTGCAGTGCTGAACTCTCAGGAAAGGGTGTGCACCCCCTTTCTTGCCGCCTCTCTGTTATGTCCAGTCGAGGAAGCTATCTCACTGTCTCGCCATCCGCCAGCTGTTTGATCCACACGTGCACACACAGTTAAATCAAAAAGGAGGCATATCAGTTTCTTTTCCATTCCTCAACACAACATGTTATCAAAAGTCTTATTTGCAGTCACAAAGGCAGTACATGATTTCAAGTCGTTGAGCATTACCTCGCTAATTAGAGCCTATTGTTTAAAGTGCCTTTAAAAGCATTCTCACTGTTCAAAGCACTGTTTTTTTAATTAATGCAAAAGAATGTTTTGTATTTACCACGACATAAATGTGTTTAACTGCTCCCTTATGAGGGCTCTGAAAAGAAAAATCACATGATTACAGAATAAGGAACATCATTTCAGTGGCAGAACATTAACAGTTTAAGTCAGTTTAGAGGCACAAAAGCATTCTTTACCAAGGAAAGATATAAAAAACCCAAAAGAAAGTGTCTTTTTTTTATTAGTTTATATTTGGCAGTAGGCTGCACAATGGTACAGTTATTAGTACTGTAATATTGCAGTAAGAGGGTCCTGAGTTTCAATCTTGGTTCATGCGTGTTTTCTCCAGCCACACCTTGGTTTTCTATAGGCTATTCCTGCTGTTCAAAAACATGATTAAATTAAATTTGTAAGTGAGTTTTATTATGCCCAGCTGTTTGTCCACTGTGTACCCTGCCTCTCTCTCAATGACCGCAAAAGGTAGATTTCATGCAACATGCTACAATACACCATGATCACAGGTATCTATAAAAATATTACTGTTAATGTAATAAGCTTAAACATTTGTCCTTTGTTTCCTTACAGAGGAGGACCTGCTCATGTTTGATCTCCAAAGTCTTGCCACCTTGGCGACAGCCCGCGCCTTGGAAGCGGGATCACAGGAGAGCAGTAAAACTGGCCCACAGCAAAGCTTCTCAGCTCGTCGGATCTTCAATTTACGAAGAAAGTTCAGCTGGGTGCCTCGCAATGAGCCGGTGAGGCTGAAACTGATGGGAGGAGATCATTCATTTAAATTCTTTCAGTTTCTAATTCATATTATTTATATAGAGCCAATTCATTACAACCATCGTCTTCCAGCACTTTCCAGAAGAAATCTGTCAAGTAGGCAGATTTAAATACATTGCAAATTTCTCCTAGATATCAAACAATGCAGTGAAGTAGGGCTGTTGTAAACAAATATTTTAGTAATCGAGTAATCTATTGATAATTCTTACGATTAATCGAGTAATCGGATAAAAAAATTATAAAATAAAACACTGGTAAATCTAACATAACAGCAGTGTTACTATCAGATCCCAACATCAGTCCAATTGTTCATATTGGAACTTCCCTGACAGTTAGTTTTCTGTAGTTTAGAAAATTAACTTGTAATAATAATAGCTCACTTTCTAAGTTAACCTGAAGAAAATGTATACAAAATTCTGGAATTATATTAAATTTGATAATAAAGAGGCAGGCTCACAAATACGCATATATATATTTTTTAAAAAGTGTATACTCCAGCTTATGTATTCATCTCCATTCAATTTAATAGATGAACTCTCACCTTGCCCAAACATTTATCGCTTTTCTGTTCATGTTAGCGATGGAATTTGGCTCCTCGGTTTGTCACAGAAACTCATCTACCAGCTCTTTACCACCATTATTCGCTCCGCCACACATTTGTTGAGACCAGGATGATATGAAATTTATTTACCGGTTCGTCCACAAAGCTACACTTACTCTATAAGCATCAACTATAGAAAAGCTGCCAGTGGTGTTCAGTTTTTCCGCTCACCTGTATAAATACACCTGCAGCACTCTTCCCCGCTGTTCGCTCTGAACACCGGCCACCAGGCAGCAGCTCCAGGAGGAGAAAAGCTGCTGTACTCCAGGCATCACGCCAGTTATTATTTTGGGATGCTTATTGGTCCCCCGAAAAACAATAAAAGCCTGTACAATATCATGAATCAGTAAAATCCTCCCAGAGCGAACTTGAAAATGCTGCTAGCACTTAGCTTTTGTCATTTACTCAGGCAGAAGTGAGAGCGTTGTGCAACACTAATATTGACCCGGCCGGAACACGGTTCGCTAAAGAATAAAACATAAATTAACGAAGCTTCAAGGCAGATACATTTTCCTCGAGGAATTTTAATAATCGAGGTACCTGAATCACTCGAGGAATCGTTTCAGCCCTACAGTGAAGTTAAGTTACTTATACAAACTGGTTTAAAGGCTTTTTATCTAAGGAAAGTCATCAGATTGCATAGCCACACTCTTTTCACAGATTTTTTTACTTTATCAAATACCAAGCTTTATCACTAATATTTGTTTTTTTACTCTGTGTACTTCAGGTATGCCCAGCTAAAGTTAGCATGGAAACAATGGATGGCCCTGAGCTTGAAATGCGTGTAAAACTGGCTGATATACAACGCCGCTACAAAGAGAAACAAAAGGAGCTGGCCAAACTTCAGAGGAAGCATGATCATCAGTGAGTTTTTTCCATAAAGCTTCACTCAAATACAGTCAAATTAGTTAAAACTTAAGGTAGCGTGCTTCCAGTTTTAGAGAGGATTATATTTAGTGTTTCACAAATACCTTATGGTTTGGATGCAACTACCTCTGCCTTCTTATGTGTTTACATCCTCTTGTGTATGCAGGAAGGAGGAAACACCTCGAAGTCCTGCAAGGCGAGGGCCTGGACGTCCAAGGAAGAGGAAGCCCACCCTAACCACGGGTCCTGTGTCCTCAAATGAGGGCCAAAGGAAAGTCAAGTAAGTGTAAATCAGTCCATCTCTGCTTGCCGACTGCAATCAAAGCTTTAATGAAATCACCAGCATCCAGAGATCTCCCTCACCGGCATAAACAGGACATGGGAGCTTTTAGGAATCCCCCCTTTCTTATTTGAACTCTTCTTGATCTAATAAACACCAGTATACTATAAGTTATCTACATTGGTACACCTGACCTTGACGTGTCTGAAAATGTTTTTCAGTTGCAGAAACATTGTCTTACACACAAAAAGAATTAAGATCCAACCTTTAATTTGACTATATTTACCTAATGTTAAGAAATAATGCATTTCAGCGAAACTACTGGTGCCAAACTTACTGATTACCAGTTTGTATATTATTTTTTACGTTGATAAGAGTTTCTAAAAGCTATGATCCCTTGCTGTCTACTATTTCTAAATATACGTATATGACATGACAGCCTTTGGACGTAAGGTTGATCTTTGGAGACCGGTAGCGAAGAGTTAAATATGTATAACAACCATTACACGCTACGTATTTTTTAACTGGTTCTTTAGTGATGCCATAACCCTTTTCTGTCCTATTACAAACATATTTGTGGAGTTTGATGAACAATTTTGGGACTTTTACTAAAATTGAGTGCTTTTGTCAAATGATAAAAACAAACACTCTGGAGGTGTATGTGTGACAAATGATGAATATACAGAAGAGCCACTGTCAGATATGGCGGGCTACACATAACACTGAAAATGAGTCATCACTGTGGTCTTTGAGTATCATCCAACTTTTTTTAGCTTGTATGAACTTGAGGATGGCAGCAGGAATGTGATTTGTATCTTTGCACAAAAGGGTCCAAAGCAATGTGAACGCTCAAACGGCTTAACATAGAAAACTGGGAATATCAGAAAAGCACAATATAAGTTTTTAATAATGGTCACCATGGATCTGCTAAACCATGATTCTGAAGGGTTTCTAAACAGGCTTTAATGAGCCTTGTCTTTAGGGTTTACATGGAATTAAGACACAACAGGCCACCTTATGGCATTTTCTTTACTCCATCTTCTATCCCTCTTCTCTCTGTGCTTTCTGGGCAACAGTCCGCAGTGTTCCCAGCTGACCCTCTGCAATGTCACTTCCATTTTGCATCCACCTGTGCACCTTTGCCCCCTCACCATGCAAACAGTAATCAGATAGGGGACACTGATGACGGGTGACAATGACACCAAGATGAAAAGGTAACAGGCCAGGTCTCTGCGGGGAGGTTAGAGGACCTGTACGAATATTGTTCGTACAAGTCAGAATATAGTAAACCTCAGAATATCCCTCACTTGTACAAAACTTTTTTTTTTAAAGGCAACCCTGAAGGCTTAATTCACTTTTGTTTGCTCCGTTCAAGCATCTCTCCTTCTGCTGAATATGAATTTGTGCAATTTTATGTATGTAGGAGTGCTTTACTGTAAAGTTTTAATGTTTTTTGCTTTATTTCTAAGTGCTTTTAGGGGGAGTGGGCTGCATTATTATTATAATCATTGCTTGCTGGCAAACCCCACTAATCAATTCTCTTAATTAGCCACTGCATGCTCAACCCCTAAAGCCCCCTACAGATGGGAATTACTGTGTCATGTTGTGTTTGTCAGCACCAGAGAGCAAGGCGCGGCAGGATTTGCCTCACAGTGACAGCTCACAAATCACTGGTGCCTCTGTCACTCAGTCTGTCAGTGGGAAACGAAGACAGTCCAACTGCCAAACTACCCACTTCCACAAAAATACAAACACATAAATTCTCTCCTTTTTTCTTTCAATAGATTACAGGTGCATGTCTGGATTTGCTAATTACGTTATTTCAGCAGAATATGCTCACCCACAGATGTAAATGCACGTTTTATGTGAAACAATATGCAAATGAAGACTAAATAAAATTAGCTGTATATGGTATATTTCATAAAATTTATTTTATTCTAGCTAATCATATATTGCGGTTGCGTGATGATGTGGTTTGAACTACTACATTTAGCTATTGTTAATTTGATTTTGATATATAGAGTTAAGCAAAAATTTAGAATAAAGACCAGTCTGATATTGCAGTCAGCGGCTTAACAGATATGTTACTTGAAGATTTCCAACTGAGGATTGATAAGTCACCGTTTAGTGTAAATCTTATGACTGTTGTGTGCTTAACAACTGGAATTACTCACAACAGGAAAATTTGCCTCTCCACTTTTAAGTGTCTGCTACTCTCGCAGCAAGGAGATTGGCAAACAGTCTCCTTGCTGAAATTCTAGGTTAACCAGGCAAGTGCTCTCTGTTCACCCTTCACCCACAGCAACAGCTGTCTATGGATATCTGAGGACAGGGTTGGGTAGGTGACATGACCCAGACAAAGTAGGAGCTGCAGTAGCCAATACAGTCTTCTCTTTACAGTCATTGTACAGTGTGAAAAACTAATGGAATTAGGGAAAATTCAGACTTGCTTGATCAACAAAACAATGTGAAAAGCCTACACCACCGCGTTCCACCTCTGTGATAAGCTCACACTTGTTGATAGTTGGTAATGCAAAAAAGGGCCACCAAAGGACTGTTGACATGAAGTCATCCACTTTAGATCAATAATAGGCATTATTTTTCTTTTACTGAACAGTAATGAGTTGCCTTCTTTCAGCCAGCTGGACACAGGAGATGGAAGGAGGAGTGTTGCTTTTACTTTCATGCTTCTAGATAAAACTCTTGTTGTTTTGGTCCTTTATTACTATTCTAGTTAGAAGCAATTTTGGAAAAAAAATGTGTCTAAAGTTGTTTGTGGTTCTGAAAACGTTTTATTGGTTTTGAAGTGATTGCTTTTTAAAACCACTAATTTACTTTGATGCTGTTACCACCCCATTACTGATTGTTAAAGGTTTGGTTGTGACGCTTCTCTGTGTTTCTCAGTGCTATGAAAAATCTACTTTTACTGCTGAATACTTGTTACTTAAAAAGAAAAAAAAAAAAACTTTCATCAGCCTTTAAAGAGATGGTGTTTCTGAAAGTCCTAAAGGCTTTTCCTCAAAAAGCTTTAATGCCTACTATACCATGTTGCTCTCCAGCAATGCTTATTAGAACCAGTTTTTCAAGTGTGTCTCAGACACTGAACCCTCCTTGTCCTTTTTTGTCACTCTGTGAACCAGCCACAGAGAGCACTGTTGTTAGATCCCACAGAGATGTGACTCAAACTGTGTTTTTATCTGTAGTGTCCTACCATCCTATTTTCCTTTCTACTCTGATAAATGTCTCTCTCATGTTTTGACTGGCAGGTCGGCGGGGGTGGGGCTCAGCTCGTCGCCTGAGGACCTGGGAGGGGGCGGGGAGACCCAGAGACGGAAGAAGAGGCTGTCCAGTCAAGGCTTTGAGCGAATCAGCACTGTACAGGTCAGGGTCCTCTTGTCCTACTCCCTTTTGTCCTGTGTGCAGCCAGAAATGAAAAAGGCCGCTCTCTTTGTTACTTTGCATTTGATATATTCCTTTGTTGCACACTTTTTCTAATTAGGTACTACCCTCAGGAGTCAAATCCGCTGCTCTCCATATTAATGTCTGTTTCATTGAGGCTTCTGCTGTTCTGTTTTCCTCTCAGTGCATGTGCAAATGAGGGCCCTGACATTCAGAAGCTTTTTGTGGCTGCTGTAACCGGGAGTGTAACTGGCTTTCTCTGTCTCTCTCATGTCTCTCTGTTGTAGCAGATAAAAGCACAGGGCTGCAGAAAAAGCAGTGTTCACAGCGTGCTCAGCTCCAAGCTGGCTGGTGATGTGGCTCAGCTCAAACAGAAGGCCCTGGTTAAAAGGAATCTCTCAGGAACAGGCTCCAGGGACAAGGAAGGTTCACCTTGCAGCTTAAACCTCAAGCATGCACAAAGGAGTCAGGGTGGAATCAAAGGTGAATCCAGACGAGAGTCAGGAGGACAAAGTGATACAGGTACCTACTTTAGTTAATTGTACCTGTGGCCTTTTTTCCTGCTGGCACAGACAATGTCAACATTCATTTTTGGGTTGTTTTTCCGAACTGCACAGGAGCCAGTGTGGACAGTACTACCCAAGAAAGCTGGTCGGGAAAGGCACGGCATGGAAGCAAGAAAGGATCCACGCAGGAGCAAGGTCCCTCCTATTTCAACCAGGCCAGATCAAAGGTTCTACGTGGTCAGAGGCAGGAAGCAGCAAAGGAGGAGGAAAGCTCCTCCGCCGAGAGTGACTTCTCTGACCAAGGTGAGAACATGTTTGGTATATTCTTTTCTTTCAACCTTTTCCTTTAGAGTTCACTACAACAAATCTTCTGTCTCTATTTAGTCCTGTCCTCTGCAGCCTACCCTCACACAAGATTACTTCACTTGCTTAATCTACTTCTACTCTCTAAATTTACTGTTTTGCAAATTAAAGTTAGAGATTAACTAGCGCTAACGCTGCATCCGTTGTACCTCTTGTTGATAGTTTTATTATAAGATACAACAGAATCAGATCATTAAAGGATAAATAAATTCTGCAGTGTGTGAAGTGCATGATACGCTTTTCTAGTGAAAGCACAAAAACAAAAAATCCAACTTATGTATCTACCCGTGGGAGTGTTTAGTAAACTCCACACAATGAATCTCAAAGCCCAGAACTCATTTTCTCTGTTTGTAAATTACTTTAAAACCAATCATGGTGAGTGCAAAAAAATAGCTGATGAATGTTGCAACAGCCTGGAGTGTTCGTGGATATCCAACACCTCTGTGATTGGCCGTGTTGCCTGCTGTGGGTTAGATGTGCTGCCACAGCTGTGGATACTTGGCTGTGAGAGAGTTTGACAGCCTGGAGACTTGCAGACTGGGTCAAAGAGCTGTCAGGACAAAAACACACACATGCACACACACAGTGTATTGGTTCACACCAGGAAATACCACTGAAGCACTTAATATATCATCTCTATAACTTGTTAAACTCTGTACTAAAGAACTAACGGAGCGCTGTGAAATGACGTGCCGCAAGGAAAAACATTTGTTTCTATAATTGAAACTGATGAGTTTATTAAGATGTAGATTTAAAAGAAACTGGCACAATTTATGCTTTAACCATTAGAAGATGAAGAAGAGGAGGGAAGTTATGGGACAGATGAAGGTCAAGATTTCAGAAGTCAACCTACAAGAGACATCACTTCAGGCTCATCCATGATGGGCCCCAGTCCTTCATCTATCGTGAAACTGGAAGCCAACCAGAAGGCCAGGAACAAAAAACAGAGGCAGGAACTGTATGGTGAGTCTTCATGTGAAACCACATCACTTCTTGATATTTTCTATATTTTATAAATCACAACTTCAACTTATTAGGAGCTTAAATCTGAGCAGTAGCAAAAAGACCCATGGTACTTCTGGAGGAGCCAGATCAATCAAGTGATGTGGTGGCCCTTTTCTTTAGGCATAGCTGTTAATTTTAAAGTGGGCAATCCTGGAAAAGATTGGGACAGAGATTACCTTGATGACGCTAAATATTCTAGTCTATAATATGAAATCCAGTAAAATGGACAAAGCTTGTGGTTTTAACTATACAAAATATAAAAAGTGCAATAGGTATGAGTATTTTTAAGAGCAATTAGTCAACATAATTGCCCAATATCTTTATTGGAATGATTGATTCAGTGCTCTTTACAATTTGTCGTAAGTTTGGACTGAATGTCTCTCTAATTGAACAATGCAGGGTCCCAGATTCTATCAGTAGCAGAGAGTGAAGTCAAAGTAAAGAAGAAACCCAACAACAGGTTGGGGATTGGCCCTGCTGTGAAAAACCTCCAACACCAGCGACCCGAGGGAGGTAGAAGAACATGTGGACCCAGGTCAAAGGAATCCAGGTGGGGGAGCCTCGGGACGAGAGGCAACCGCTTCAGGAAGACCTTTGGAATGGCCACCTTCCCAACAACCAATGAGAGGCTGAAGAGGGCGACACGCAAGAGCACAATGTTGAGAGGATCAATCAATAAGGTATTAGAACTAATTTTTTCCTGAGTACATCTCATAAGGACATCAAATGGCGATTCAGTAGCAGTAGTTATTTCCATGCACAAAAGGGCAAGATAGTCTTCATTTAGGGAAATAGATGACAGTAATCACTGAACAAAATATTAATGTCCGTTCTCATACTGATTTCATCAGAGGAGAAGCTGCTGGTCAGTCGGAGCATCTTCTATGCAGAACGATGATGGAAGCAGAGGACAAAAAAGCATGGACCAGCAGGTAACATTCATATTTACTCCACTAAATGGAAGCATCAAAATGCAAATTTTACTTCACAGTTTTGATATAGTTTGTTCTAAGACATAGAGCTTCAGAATTAACCCTGAAGAAACTGAACTGTTTTAGCATTTGAAAGGTCTGTGTTCTTCTACCACTTCTTCCATCCTGGTGAGACTACACAGTATGAAAAAACTGTTGGTTTGAAAACTATCTGACCAACACAGTCTTTATTTAAATGTGCCATATGTAAGATTTTATTTTTTGGCAAACAATTTTTTATCACTTGAAGCTTTTTTTAATGCAGATGAAACTTAGGCACCTTCCAGAACGTAAGCATCTTCAGCTGAAAGTTTGAAGGTTAAGAAATTGTCACACCATAAATACTTATGTTTTTTTGTTGATGATTCTTTGTAGAGCACAGGTTGAACAACTGGTACGATAAAGTCAGAAAAGAGGTTTGGACATGTGTGCAGAGGGGGAACAGTGGGTATAGATCGAGGAGGATGATTCGCTATGGTTACCCCTGAAAAGGGAACATTTCAGGATTAAACCTGGTTTATCTTTTGAAGTTAGAAAAAAAAAAGTGGTGGATGCTACTTCCATGTCTGTACTGGACTATGGTGACATTTTATACATGTGTGCTTCTCTTAAATGTTTTCATTCGCTGGATATTGTTTTTCATGAGACTTAAAGATGTATGACAGGTTTAAAAGGTTTTAGACATCATTGTACATTAGCCAGTAAAATTCATCCCTGACGTATCTTTATTTATAAGGGCATATTTGAATTTCTGTCATCTTATTTGTTGGCCTGCATAAACAATAAAGCCACAGGAGGATGTTCTCTTTGTTGAGAGAACTTACTTTTAATTTTGATGCATAAAATCTGAACTGAACTTGAAAAGAAATCTTTTCAGTTTTATGCTCTATCTTCTTGAACCAGGTACAGAAAAATTTTAACATAAAAGTGCTGCTGTCACTAAATGTTTTTAAGACTGCTCTTAAAGATTTTGAGAAAGAATCATTTGTCTGTAAATGTTTTAATTGAGGAATCCTTTTAGTCTTGTATTTATGGTGGTGTTAACTTCTTTTTTTTCTTGTGAGTGTTTTGTAAATTGTGTGGACTGCTGCCAATCTTGGTTGCTATTCTCTTGTAAAAGAAATTTTTAAAGAGATTAAAAATCCCATTGATTCATCCTTGATAAATTAAAGGTAATAATAATATTGAATATATATTTTTTTTGATTATTTTTTCGTTATATTTTTTCAGTCAAAGGGACGAGCTGTAAGTCGTCTCTTGGAAAGTTTCGTGGCTGACGAGGGCTTTCAGATAGATGGCAGCAGCTTCTCAGAAGAGGAGGAGGACCGTGGCCTTTCAAACAAGAGAAACCTGAAAAGTTAGAAGATTTAATGACAAAAAAACATACAGTTGAAACCAGATATTTACATTCGCTGCAGAAAAAGACAGATAGCTTCTTTCCCTCATTATCTATCTAAATATCATCAGTTACGATGATATTTTGATTTCCCCATGATGTATTTTACCAAATTGAAGTACATTTGGAAGGGCTCATTTGACATAGTTTCAGTTATTGAGGGGGAAAAAAAGTTAATGCAATGTTTTATACACCACAGGTGAATATCTGGTTTCAGTTGTATCTTGAATCAAAGTTTTAGAAATTGCAAATTTTGTTGACATTTAAGATTACGTTTTTAAATTTGCTCTTTCCTGTACAGTTCCTAACTGCATCCTGACCAAAGAACACTTATGTGATGGACTGAAGGTGCTTATCTCCAAGGAGGATGAGCTTCTGTACGCCGCCAGGGTTCACACTCTGGAGATTCCGGATATGTAAGTAGAAAACCAGGATGCTCTTTCAAAAACTTAATAAAATGCCAACTTTTCTCATAACTGTGAATGTTTAGTTTAGTTGAGTAAAAAAAATAAATTCTCTCAAATGTCATTCATGCAGGCAAACATTCTTAAGACCTTGCATAAAACACTGTAATTTTGCCTGAGAGGACAAGCAGTAGTTTTTTTTTTTATCCCCATCTGTGTCTTTTTCCTCCTTACAAAAAAAAAAAACATTATCTCATACCAAGCTCTAAATATCAATATCACTCCTTTGGCTCAGGCAGCAAAGAGATGCTATAACAACAGCAGAGTGGGAGTAACATATGACATGGGAGCCAGGCAAACATAATACAAGCCTCTGAAAATAACCATGTCTATTTTTCTCTCTCTGCCGTGCTCTTTTTCATTTAGCTTTAGCATTGTTATCGACGGTGAAAGGGGAAACCGACCAAGAATCTATTCACTGGAGCAGTTGCTAAAGGAAGCTGTAAGTTTACCTCACTGCACAAGAACACAATAAAAATAATCTCCTGTCATTTGTGTTAATTTTTCTTAAACAATGGTAACCTTTTTGTAGCAATACTAGTCTCTTTGCTTTCCCCATTCTCTCTCTGTGAGTCACTGAAGCTATATAAACTTATAAATGGACACGGACAGATGGCCAGGATTTGTAGTTTTATGTGTGAGTGACTGTGAATGCCCGTTAAACCAAGCTGTGGGTGGGATAATCCCCCACAACACCTGGGTATATCCTTGTTTTCAAGCTGAAATGTGAGACGTTGTTAACATTAAATCTCTTTAAATACATGAGCTTGCCTTTTTGACCAGTTTTAATACAAATGGAGTTGACAGTGCAAATTTGTGTTTATATTAGCAAGGGCTAATGTTTAATGAGACGATGGCACTCTCTTGCATTTGGTCAATAAAAGCAATGGCCATATCGCTATACCAGGTGGTATATTTTCAGCATTTCCAAATAGGACAAGGGGTGCTAGGTTTGTATGCAATAGAATATCCAAACAGGAGGAACGTCAATATGTAGGGTAGGGTTTAAACTGCCTGTTATTGTTTTAGTTTTTTTTTTTTTGGTAATCAGAATAGAGGAAACTGCTTAAAGGTCACATTAGCTGTGCAGGAGTGATCTTGATTGTTTTTTTTAAGCTAATTACAGTGATACAACTGTCTCAAAGATAGAAAAAATTGAAAATAAAAAATATTTCCTTTGTTTTATTATTTAATCAATTGTGTTCATGTTACTGAATGTTCAAATTATTATATTTATATTTTATTTAAAAAGTTAAAAATCAGTTTTTTTCATTGTTTTTTTTTAGGAAACAAAATTTGCTTTCAGTTGCCTTATGTGATCAAGAGTATTCTTATCATTGTGTATTATGTATTTTCTTATAAGCATAATGTGTAGAAGAGCTAAGATAAGTAAAGACTTTTTATTAGGATTAACAGCTTGTTTGCAGTGTATTTTTAGGTTGTCCAAGGCATGTGCAATAACGTACTATCATTATTATTGGTTTTTACCTGGGCAGACTGTTTTGTCATCTACCTGTTTCCCATTATTAAAAAAAAATATTTTGATAAATCACACCAGAAAACAAGTTTCCACTTCAACTTAAACTTATGGAAAATTTTCATGTGTCTTTGATCTTATTTCTATTATTTTCATTAGAAGCGTGCTTGTGCTCTCTGGTTTTCTAAAACTTTAATTTGAAGCAGTTATTAAGACATGATTTTACTCTTGTCTGCTGTAGCTAGAGATTCCACAGAGACTCTTAGATAATAATTCCTCAGATTCTCATCAGTTCTACAATGTTTTTTTATTATTACTGTTTTTGGATTATTTGCTCATAGACTTTTAAAGAGGAGTAACCACAGCAGTACACAAATAAAGACTAAATCTGCATGTACTTCTATCATCACACTGTATCTGTTTTTTCATAGTATTTAAAATTATATTTGTATACATTCTGGTATTATAATTAAAACATATGAATTATAATATATTTGCATGTTAAAGCTTTATTCTTTTTTGGCATTACATTTAATTATTTTTTTTTATTACTGTTTCTAATGGGAATTTCCAATTTTAGTTAAACAATTACAGGCTTCAACTGGACAATGAACTTTCAACTTCACCCCTAATTTCCTCACCAAGCTCAACTTGCTTAGTGGATCAAAGTATTTTTTTTTCTTTCACTTTTAACTCTCCTGCAATTTTAGCGCTTAGCATCTCTGGCAATCGTTCTCTTATCTAAACACTCAACACAGAGCAGCTGCTTCTAATTACGGCATACTTCCACTTTAAATGTGTCCAAAAGCCATTTATTTGACTTTGACACCAATACCGCAATTTTTACTGATCCCCGCACCACCCTCCCCCCCTATACACACTCTAACATCCACACCTCATCAGTCAAAAGGTCCCTCACCATGGCAACAGTAAATGAAAGCAACCTGAAAGGGCCCCCAGTGAGCGGCGGATGCTGAGACTGGCTGCATTGTTGGAGGGAGGATCTGGCAACCTGCAATCACAAACCCTCTATTCAGACCCTCTTTAGTATTACTCAGCAAGTCAGGATTTACTGCATCATGGCTTCCGCTCCTTTCAGCACTGACTGGCACGTTGGCATGAGATAAGGACCGCTTGGAAACGTGGCACAGTGGCTGTCCATTCACAATGCCCCATTGCTTTCACACTGTTTGTATGTGTGAGTGTGTGTATGCATTCACATCTTTGTTAGAGGACGTTGTCTGCAATCTGTAATGAATCTTAATTATGCTTTTGGTCTGCTTTCAAGGTCTTGGATATACGGCCAGAGTCTGAGGCTGTGCTAAGTGATGGAACCAGGGTGTGTGCTTACTGGAGCGAACGCTCACGGTGTCTGTACCCCGGTTACGTTCGCAGAGGTGAGACAATAAATACACATTTAACTGAATTTTCATAGTCGTTATTTAGCAGTAAAATAGCAGTTTTGTCTCTTGCAGGCGGTTCAGTTGATGAGGGGAAGCCAGGAGTGATGGTTGAGTTTGATGATGGAGATCGGGGGAAGATTTCTCTCCCAAACATCCGACTTCTTCCTCCAGGATATCAGATCCAGTGTGGGTAGTCCTGTTTTGTAATTAATGCTCCTGCAGTTATCCTAAAAAAAGAAAGTACACCCTTTCTAGTATTATATTTAAATAAATATATTATGTGGGGCCTCATGTACAAAAACCTTTGTGGATTTCCATCTGAATAATGGTGTAGGATTAACTTCAGAACATGTCATACACACAAATAAATTCAATATGTATGAAATGGAACATTCAGACTAGGACAGACATAAATATCTGACTTGACACACAAATATGCCCTGTACATGTGATGAAAGCTTGTTACATACAGAAAGAAGAAGACCTGATAATACTAGTTCAACATGTCTATAAATGAGAGGTGCATAGAAAGACTTCACAAGTAGTTATATTTACATACACAATTTGTGCTTCATCTGTTACTTCTTTACATCACTTACTCACTGTTATTATAAATCAATGTAGAAGTGTGCCAACAAAACGGCAAGGCTGAGGCATGTCAGACTTTATGCCTCTGTTTATTAATATAAACAAAGGTAGTGTAGAAAGCTCCTAAGCTGCATTTTAATCAGCAGAAAACAATGTGTCACAGGCTGGATGTGCACCTGGCACTTTAATATGTATCTGTGTTAATACGTTCTATTCCAACCACGCTGTTCATAAGAATAAATAATCATGCATGGTCACCTCAACGGGTTGCTTAATTGCTTTTCCCCTTCACACATAATTTGTAAATTACTTGAATAACAAATCTTTTTTGTTGGCATTAACAAATTTACCCTGTGATTGTATTTTTAGAAATGTGTGTGAAGTTGATTTTTTTTGTTTATTATAGAAAAATGTAAGGTTTCTTTTTACTATTGATACATCAGAAGATTTGGATGGAAAATGCTTCTTGTTGAGTTTCGTTGTGACTATGCACCTTTTGTATATAAGGTCTCTTTATTGAATTCAAACAAAACCGCATATCACAGATTCCACTGTCACTGTTTGCTAAAAATAATACCAAAATGGAAATGGTTGTGAACGATTAATCACCAAATCTGGAATTACATACATACATTCTTTGTTTTAAGTATTTCAAACAAATAATTTAAAAGGGTTGTGATGTGTTTTACCATTGTTACACTTGCAATGCATATAATTTTCAGTATTATTAAATCAAATACAATTTTTTTTTTTTTCTTTTTACAATCCCTTATTAAGGTGGGGAGTCTTGTCCTGCTCTGCTGGCACTAAGTGGAACATCAGCCAAGAGAAATTCCAGTCTGGAGCAGGCCCCAATCAGTGACAGGCCTTCTGACAGACTGAGCTCCATCAATTCTCTGTCAAACACCCAAAACCTAACTGTTATCAAAAGAAGACCTGGTAAGATTTCATTCTGAACAGAAAATTACGTTATTCAACTGCTGCAAAGTGAAGCCGAAGTCCCTCTTATTGCTATTAGACTCATAAATCATGTTGCTTTAATCTTTCATTCAATGACTGGTTTTAGCAACACACCTGTAAATGTAGGATTAAAAGTACTTGAGATGATTAACCAAAGGTGACACAGAATGAAAACAAACTGAGCAGCAGTAAGCAAAATAAGTCATGTGTAATCAACCATGCAGAAAGGTGGAGCTGCTGTCAAATTTTGCACAACTGTGCTTAAAATTAAAAACTATCAGAAAATTTCTTGTGAACATCACACAGTGATAGCAGTGTGGTATTGCTGTCTCTCATTATACAGCTGTGTTCACATAAAGTCCAGTTCATCACCAGAAATAAAACATTGTACTCAGTAACAATATGGATAACCATGGAACATATTTATTAGCAGAATTATTTTCCCAAATGAACGCCACATTAAAAAAAAAAAACAGATCATAAACAATCCCAGGTGCAATTTTTCTTACTATTTCAGTTCTCTGGAACAATTTACAGCTTGCAACATTTCTATTAAAATTGACATCTACTACACATCTATTACATATTGACATTCATATACAATCCACCCTGTGTAAAGTTTCTGCTGAGTTAGTTATTATCCCTAAACACTATAAAAAGTGAATGCAGCAGTGTTGTAATTTGCAATATTTTGCTTAAACACAATGTAGGTAACATTTTGTTGTTTATTCTAGGGAGACCAAAAGGCTCAGGAAAGAAACAAAAGCAGCAACAGGCAGAAAATGCCAACAAAAACCCTCCAGCTTTCCTGGGTTGGGGTTCACTGGGTAACACCCGGAAGAGACCTGCTGACAGTTTGTTTCAGTTTAACGGGGCACCTAGGAAGGCCTTGAGAGGAAAGGAGGATGCCTGGTTTTCTTCTCCTCAAACTCAGTCCCTGACCTCCCAACCAACCAAAGGCCTTTTCAGCAGCAGCTCCTTTGAGGTGGATTCTTTTAGAAGCATTGCAAACGGCTATTCCTCCTTCTGTTCTCAGTCTGCAGGGGCAGGACCTGGTTTGTCTATGGTTCCCAGGACTGGCATGTACAATGAGAAGCGTAGGCAAGATGACATGGTAGCACCAAGGAGCAGAAAGTCTGGACAGGAATTTCTTATCAAATTGGACCATGAAGGAGTGACTTCTCCCAAGACCAAGAACAGCAAGGCACTGCTGCTGCAAAGCGAATATTCCAGTGTGAGCAGTATGCCTAAAACTGAGGCATACTCTCACCCAGTCCTGCTGGTCAAAGACAACAAGAAAGGTGGTGCCTCCAGAGTGGAACTCCTCCTAAAAGGAGCCACTCCACAAAGAAAGCTCTCTCCTTCTCTGCGGCAGGAGAAATATGGCAATCTGGGCTTCAGTTCTCATAGAGAGTGTCACCCTTCCTATTCTGACCTGGATGATGAAGAGGAAGAGGAAGAGAGGAGGCGGGCTGCACTGGCTGCAGCCACAGGAGGACTCAGGATGCCTGGTCGTTTTCTTTCTCGCCTCTCTGTCTCCTCCTCCTCTTCTGGTTCTTCAAGTTCTTCCTCTTCAGGCTCCCTTTCCAGTTCTAGCTTGTGTTCATCAGACAACGATTCATCCTACAGCTCAGATGATGAGGATAGTTCGGCACTGATGCTCCAAAGTTGCCTGTCCTCTCACCAGGGACTGCTGCCATCCGCGGAACCCTCAACTTCTTCAAGGCCTCGGCAGCATTCCTTTGTCGCCAAAGCTGTTGCTGTTTCCAGTGCCAAAGGAGGCCCGTCAGAGCAGTTGTCCAACAGCAAGCCCTTAAAGAGGAAGGAATGCACGGCTGCAGTCTCTAAACCGACAAAGGAATGCATGAAAAAACCACGGATGCTTCCAGATGACACTTCATTTATTCCAAGACCCAAGGTATCTGCATTCCTGGCTGGTCGGCAGATGTGGAGGTGGGCCGGAAACCCTACACAGGTGAGAACAGTTATTCAAATTTTTACTGCATTCACCAAGCTTCCTTTATAGAAAATACGTGAGGGAAAGACGTATAATACAATCAATCCATTTCCTTATTTTCCACAGAGACGAGGATTAAAGGGCAAGGCCCGAAAGCTTTTCTACAAGGCTATTGTCAGAGGAAGAGATACTGTAAGAGTTGGTGATTGTGCTGTTTTCCTCTCGGCTGGACGTCCTAATCTCCCATATGTGGGTCAAATTGAGAATTTCTGGGAATCCTGGACCTCAAGAATGGTTGTCAAAGTCAAATGGTTTTACCACCCTGAGGAGACCAAACTAGGCAAGAGACATCGTGATGGCAAGGTATGTTGCAATTCTATAAGACTTACTTTTGTAAAAAAAAAAATAAAATAAAAATACTAGTACATAAGATGAAATTCAAATTCTTGATAAACATCACCATGCTGTGTCTGTGTTTCCTACATAGTATGCCCTCTACCAGTCGTGTCACGAGGACGAGAACGATGTCCAGACAATCTCTCATAAGTGCCGGGTTGTAAGCAGAGATGAGTACGAGTGTCTGACTCGCAATCAGAAGCCAAACAGTAGTTATCCAGACCTGTACTACCTGGCTGGGACGTACGACCCCACCACCAGTCAGCTGGTCACTGTAGAGGGGGTTTCCATCATGTGCTGAATTGCCATGGGGACACTACTGAAGGACTTCTTAGGCGTAAGGCTTGTGAATAGAAAACGATGCCATGGGTGAGTCTGAAAGGTCCACTAACTGAACATCAGTCGCCAAAGTAGGGCTGTCTGCTATTACACACTGGAGCATTCTGACGTCTATAAAAGTCCGGGTCTTCCTGGGGATCAGAAACTTGAACAAGTGGTGTTTCAATTCCATAATGAATCTATTTTTTTAAAAGCGGTCTTTCTTGACTGAATACTGGTTTTAAGACTTCTACTTCTGGCTCTTATCCATTGTTTTAGAAAGAGAGCTATGATTGCACTGGATTGTGCAAATTAAAACAAGGTCCAAATCGTCACTGTTGACTGCGTTTCAAAAGGCTGGCCTTGTCTGAGTCATTGGAAGAAAATCTTAAGGCACATGGAGCGTCTTTATGCCTTTTCATTCCAGAGAAGCTGAAAATATGTAAAGGCAAAAGAGTGTAAAGTTAAAAATGTCTGTAAATATTTTGAAATCTTCCCCAATCAAGCCATACACTTCAGTACCTCTCGCCTGTCTTAACTGTTCAGGTGTACATTGTACAGATCAGTTAATGTATTGTTGTCTCTTGTCTATATGTACATAAAAGCTATTTTATATAGGAGTTTATTGTATATATGAGATGTATCTTTCCATGTTTGCAATTGATTTATTTTTATATGGTGTAGACTACATTGTATTGTGTTATTTCTTTTTCCCTTTGCTTTGGGGAGTCGAGATTGGAGAGATTAGTGTTGCACTGCGTATGCCCTGCTGAGACAGACCCGAAAAAAAGAGAGCACAGACGGAGGCAGAAGGATTTAATCTGTAACAGGAGAAGACTCACTTTCTCAAAGAAAGTAATCGCCCTGTTAAAAAAGTGTTTTCTTTCAAGTGTTACTTCATTTTTACAAAAATCTTTTTTTTTTTTATGTCTTTTTTTTAATTTATGTATCATGCATCATTATCACAAGGCAGATCCCATCGGACTGCTGTCACGGGTCAAAAATGAGTGTACCATTATGAGACTATGTTTGTGTGCGATAAGTGTCCTAGCATCACTATAATCATGTCCACACAAATAAATAAACAAAACAAAAAAACCCGGGTCTTTCAATGAAAATGTGTTTGAGTGTTGCACTCATCAGAGCATAGACTAGTACACCATGGCCTACAAAATACCAAAGTGTCTTTAGAAATTTTATTTCCTTTATTTAAATTTTTTACTGAAGCACTTGTGCAAAATTCAGATCAGAAATCACTGGCAATTTTTAAAAATACTTGTCCTCCACTGTGTGCATAAATATTAACTCTGCATTGTGACAATGGTTTGTTCCACATGTACCTGCAGATTTTTTCAGTGCAAAAATGTGCATTAAAAAAATGCCACCTCTAGGGACGTGACAATGAAGGTCAATGTACTTGCAAAGATAGATGTTGACAATTTGAAATGAATTATTTTATTCTCATCACCATCTGTGTCTATTTTGTACAGTCCATACACAATCTCAGTGCTAACTGTGAATGACAATCAGATTCACAAAGCAATGGACGAAGTAGGTTCACTCAATCTGAAAAGTTTATTTAATTTGTGCCAAGTAATTTTTTTTTTTCTATTTTTGTCTTGTCTGATATGCAAGCTTGAGTATTTTTTGTTGTTGAAAGTTTTATTTTGTTTGCCAACATTTTATTTATTGTCAGTTTGCTGTTTGTCCATGCCAAGAGAGCTTTACGAGAATGTAATTTGTTTTTCTTTGTTTTGTTTTTTTTTTGTCTTTGTTTTTGTGTGCTGTCGCATTTGCATTCTGGTCCTATAGAGGCCACCTAGTGAAAACAAATAAAGCAACACTGGATTCGTCTAATCCACAAAACGATCAATTAATTGTATATGCCTTTTTTCCCTTCCTTTTTATTTTGCTTTATTTGGTAGTAAATCTATTTTGCTGTCACTGCTGTCATTTCCCATCACCACATTGTGGTTAAAACCAGTTATATTCTGTCAAATTTGCCCCTGCTGTTTTTAAAACTTTGCTGATTAAGTGACTTAGTAACAAAAAGAGTTTGGGGGGAAAAAATGAAACAATAATCTTACTGTTGTGCATTGAAGGTATATGAGCAGAAAGCAATGGTCATAAATAGTGGTTAAAACAGAGTGAAATATTGGGATCTTAGGGTTAATCTGGGTAAATCTTTGCAATAATGATTTTTTTTAAAATGTAAGAAAATATAATCAGAACAATTTACACAACTATTTTAAAGTACCTGTGTAAATGGCCCTACTTCCAAATGGTACGTTTTTTATTTTACAAAAAGTCTACATACTGCTGAATTGTTTTTCTTGTTGATTCTGATGGTTTTATTTAAGCCTTTGAAAATCAATGAAATAATTTTGTGTCTTACAAAAGTATTCACATCCCTAGAACTTATGTCACATTTTCTCAAACTTTAATGTTTATTTTATTGGTATTAGATTTGATAGACCAACACAGAGTAACATATATTTGGGCATTATTAAAATTTATATTATTATTTATTATTAAATACAAGTGGTAATTCTGTGGTTTCTGCTTCGATTCATTTATTTAGTAGCAATGGTGAAAATGTCATAGCAATGTCAGAGCACATCATACTTTTCAAATAATTTACAAAAAATGTTAATACACTCATCTCCTTTCTTCATCACCTTTATGGAATATTTTGTGTTGTCTTTTTACAGAAAATCCTACAAGCACGCTGGTACAATGATGTTTGTATTTGTGACCTGACAGACTGTGAAAGTGTAAGAGGTATAAAAAAATGCAATGCACTCTGAGTTCTGTAGTCCACTGTACACGCAGACAGTTTTGTTGCAGCACCATATCTAGCCTCGAGAACTTTTATCATACAATAGGCCTAAAGAAATATGAAGTCTTAATTTGACATATGAAGGAGATTATTTAATAGGTGAAACATTGTTTCATTTGCAAATGTGTAATTTATAAAAATGTGCAGCATTTTTGTAGCAAATACAAGAAACATGTTTTTCTGATTAGGTATAAATAATAAGAGTAAAATATTATCAAACCAAATGCTTAATGGAATTTCAATGTGGAAATGTTATGTCAGTTCAAATCGCTAAAATAGTCTCCAGTGGAAAGTAAGTCATACTGCATTATTCGAAATACCTTTTTTCCTAAAATTAAACTATTCTTTTGGCCTACTTACATGTTTTTTTTTTATTTTTTATTAGAGCACAAGATGCCTTCAGCAACATGTGCCCTTCTCCTTTCACAGCCTGGAGCTGCAGGTATATTCCTCTAGCCGCCCACACAAGCCATAACCTACAGCATCTGTCCGTTTACATACATGCTCATCAGCTTTGACAAAGGCAATGTCTCTAACCTAAATCACTAAAATATCTACTGGCTATGCCTGGAGGCATGGAGACAATATGGGTCACTGACCTTTCTCTCCGAACCCAGGGGTCTTCTTTGTTCTGAATGCAGCCAGAGCACCACCACCACGTTGTCTCCCCCCCTCCCCACCTCCTCTCCCCACATACCCAAGCAGGGGCTAATGGGCACATCAGTCATCTCCAGCAGCGGCCCAGTGAACACAAACAGTTCTGTTTACCACCACAACCTTTTGTGTTGACTGTGGCCACTGCCCCGTGTCCGAGCCGCGGCCTTTCCTGGATCAGCAGCATGAGGGTAAGAGGCACTCTGCACAGTGTTTGAGTTGAGAAAAAGGTTAAGGTGTCTGAGTGTTAAGGTTAATGTGTTTTGAAATAGTTTTGGTTCATTACCTTTTACGCACTAAGCATAATATTCATCAGAAATCTAATCAGGCAATCCTGATCCATAATACAAACAGAGGAGGATAAGGTCACCAAGTGATTACATTTAGACTGTACTCATTTGGAGCAGCTTTTTGAAATATGGCATGAAGGGTATGTTACATATCACTTGACAGACATGTCTGCTTGCCTCACGTTTCACTGCCTGTCTGGTTCAGCTTGGTCAGCATCCAGATTGTGTTCCTCGGTGTCAACAGGAGGAATGCTTTCCTGCACAAATATCTACACCTCATAAATGTCTCACCCTTTGCTTGACCCCGTCTGGCCTCAGAATGTGAGTGGATTGAGAAAGGGGCCAGCAGTCCTGTGTGTGTTGGGGTCTGTGAGTCTGAGAGTGAGGAGCAGAAGAGTTGAGGTGAGGTCTTGGGTCTTAACAAGGTGCTAAGAGAAGAGAGCAGAACAAAGGCACACACCGCCTCTTTTTAAAGGCCACTTATGCTCTTTTCATCTATTTTAAGCAAGTGTTGCTGTTGAAAAGGTTCACTTATGATGCATCTTTAAACGAAGCAGGTATTTCAAGTTATTTTTGTGTGATGTGAAGTGAAGCCTTTTTGTGGACGTTTCGATGCCAGAGAAGATAATAGTTTGAATGCGCAAATGAACAAATCTTTAAGTGGAAACAAATTATGCAACACTGCATAATGTGTGTTGCATATTATCTTACATTTATCTTTGCAAGATAAATGTATTTAATTGAAATACACTAACAGGTGCACTGTTCAAAACCCTCCACCTTCTGATGACTTCCTAAAATCATTTTAGTTGGTGTTTGTCACCAGTAACCTTTCAGGTCTAGATTTCCTTGAAAAATGATTCATACTCTGTAAAATTTCCCAGAGTATCTCCTCAGGAGCTGCAGAAGCCCACAATTCAGCTGGGAGAAACTGATGAGAGGACTCGTGTGCTTTACAAATTTGTCCTTTTGTAAATTGAAATTCTGTGCCATGTAACAGTCAAAAAGAAGCAAGAAGGTGAAGATGTTCTGGTCAGATGAGAGTAAATTGAACTGTGTGCCCTAATTAAAAAAAAAAAAAAAAACGTGTGAAAGAAAATTGTCACTAACTTAAGATGTTCATCTTTTAGACAGGAATGGTAGCAGCAGCATCAGGTTGTGGAAATGCTTTTGTTTGGTTAAAATGTGATGGTCAGTTGGTCTATAGATGGATAAGGCTAATGGGGCTTTTCTTTAAGAAAACCTGTTAGCATTCCAAAAGGCCAAAGACTGTGGGGAAGGTTCAGCTTCCAAAGCACAGTGGAATCAAATATGTGGCAAAACATAAATGTTTATGTTCACAAATGTTTTCCATCCAATTTGACTGAGTTTGATCCACTTTTCAAAGTAAAATGAAGGAAACAATTGTAGAGTCTACATACACAGAAACATGATTAGTCACTGGAAGAAAAAAAAGGATTTTATGTCAAAATGTAAGAGTTCTGAGAAAAAAAAAACAGACTTCTGAATTTAATCTCAGAATCTAAATTATGAGGGAAAAAAAAGAATTCTTAGAATAAAGTCAGAATTGCACTTTTTTCCCCCAGTGGCACTAATTTTATATACTATGTATGCAATGAAAGCAAAGAGAAACCACAAAAAATTGAGTTACATTTATAGCAACTTACTCAGGGAGGTCTGAATACAGATCAGTGCTACTTTTTTTATATTCTAAAAGAACTGGCTTCCAATTGTCCTGGAGATAGATATCTTGGGTCTTCTGCTTAATTAACTTTTCATGTTTTAACCACACACAGCACAGTGTGGTAAAAATACTGGACAATTGGAAAAGCAAAATCTCCAAAAGACCTATGTGAAACCTAAAGAACTAATTATGAGAAGCTCTTTGAACGTCTGTAAATTAGGTGTGGATTCAAACTTTTGCATACTGCTACAGGCAGCACATTGTTGTTTTAGTGGCCGCTGTTCAGATGTGCCATGCCTGATTCATGTCTCTGTTGTAACAGGCTTGTGCAGATTCTGAATCAGCTATGCTAAAGAAGCTTTTCTCTATAATACACAGGATTACAGTTGCTCCTTGTTACATATGTCATGTACAAACTCTGATGTGATGTTGACAGCTTGTTGAGATGGGAACAACAATATAATGAACAGCGTGGCTCATGTTCATATCACATTTTCTTTCAGGATTGAAGTTAATGGGCCCTTTTTTTTATTATTTATTTATTTATTTTGATAATGTTTCTGCCAGGGTATGAACGTGGTGTTTCCATGGATATATCAACAAAGTTAGGTCCAGAAGAAAAGAATCAGCAAGCTCTTAAGGTAAAACAAGAATATAAAATATATGTTGAACTGTGTTTTAAGTCATTTTCAGTTTTAAAACTGATCTTTACGTTTTAAAGATTTTAACTTTTCCAGACTTTTTTTTATTTTTATTTTTTTTGCAAAAAAAAAAATAAAAGAAAGAAAATGCAGCATTTAATAAAAAGAAAGAATATGCAGCATTTAATAAAACTTCACGCAAGTTTTTGCACATACAAATCTAGATTTCGGTGAGCCTTTTTAAGACCGCATTTTTTTGCAAGCGCAGTAAAATTCACTACTGCACCTATCATAAAAGGTGGCTTCTTGTATTATCTGTTTATAATCGCAGGACATTTGGCGCACTCCTTATCTTGTAAGCAGCATTAAAGTGAATCATTTTAAAATTTTTGGTCTTCAGTATCATTAAAGGAGCTACAATCCTAAGTAATTAAGATTATGAAATAAAATTATGTAAAAGATAATTACAGCTCCATGAGATATGAGCTTGTAATTCGGTATCCAGTCAGAAAAAAAAACATCATTTATTTGCATGTGAACTGTGGTTGGAGTAATGGTTGTTTCACAATGCACCGCCCCCCCTCGTTTCTTCCCAAAGCTGCTATGTAGTGGTGTTTGTGCATTCCTGTGTTGACAACCCTCCATTTAGTTCTCTGGGGTGTTTACTCCGCTCATGGTAGCAGAGATCCAGACCTCCCTCCCCCCTTCTCATTCTGTTTACACTGCTCTTCTCCTCTGTTTACTCTGTGCTCCAGCACCCTGGCGCACCATGCTCCAAACAGCTGTTCCATTATGGAGGGAGCAGCAGCTTCAGCCGAGCAGCGCTGCCACACACCTCTCTGACAGCCCACCACGGTCGGTGCCGTGGCTCCCCTGGCACGCCTGCCATTGTTGCCGTAAAGCCCAGCCTCTTTCAGTTGCCAGAGTGGCTCCTGGGTAGAGTCAGCCATAGAAACTGTCAGAGATTGTCCTCAAACCACATAGCAAATTTGCCAAGTTCAGCTTTTGATCAGCTGGCTCTGTATGGGATTCGTTCAAGCTTAAAATAAGCAACAATCATATCCAGATGATCAAGAGAATGCTATCCTGCTCCAGAATTATATAATCTGCGGTTTTCCTTCCTCTTCAATACTTTTCCTGATTGCCATTAGCTGAAGTGAACACTATTGTCTATCTGAGGTCACACTAACCTCTGAAGCCTCTTGTGAATTATATATATGTTTTTTTACCTTTCACAAGTTTTTTTTCTGCTGGTGCGCACAGCTGGTGCTGAATCAGGAGACAGGAAACCTAGGACAGAGGCCACCAAGCATCTGCAGGCTCCCTTTGGAGAGCTGTGGAGCCCTCTGGCTACAGGGACAGGAGACAGTCCATTTATCACAACACAATAGCTGCTGCCTCCAGCTTGTGGAAAACAAGCCTGTCTCAGTCAATGCAGCAATGTTCATACGCATGTGTATGAGTAGTAAAATGTAAGTGAGAAAATGTGTGTGCTGGACTTTTTGAACTAGAAATTTTATATATATATATATATATATCTATATGTATATAGATATATATATATATATAACTCTAGATTATTCAGATGGTATGTGTCATCCTTTTGTATTGCATTTTGTGTCCATTTTTATTTCAAAAGAAAGGCATAAATTCCCAAGACTTTTAATTTATGTGGTTTTAGATGATCCATTTGGGATAAGCAGTATGGAATTAGTGTTTTATCTTGACACTGTGATGATGATTAAACTGACAATAATAAGTATTAAAAATGCATTTCTCTTTGAAAGTGAATCTGTCACTACGGGCCGTGGTATCAAAACTTCACAACAGCAACAATAACAAAAAAGAAACAACTGGCTGCTTTGGAAATTGTACTAAGCCCCACTCTATAACTGTGCTCAGTAATAACTTTGAATGCATTTGATTATTATAATTATATTTTGATATTATATTTATTAATTCCCTCATGTAACCAGGAAACATCATTTCCATTCAACGCTGTTTGCTTTTGGAGTTTGAGCTAAAAAAAAAAAAAAATCACAATATTTATCACCATAATTATCACCATCGTCTTTTTAAACAATTCAACAAACTTTGTTATTTCAAAATAGTGTCAATTACGTTTAAATGAACAAAAACAATTAATAATGGTCTAGATCAGTTTGCACCAATGCAATGTCAACACTAATTTCCTACATCTATTGTAATGCCTTAAAAATTTAATTTCACTCTAAGTTATATAAATAAAATCCTTTATTTCCCATTTTGTATAGGTTGGGTCATGAATTATTGGCATAAATAATCACAAATATGTTGGACATGTGGACATGCTCTATGAACATGATACACTACCGCTTCCTCATTTCCTTTCTGCATCACAAAGGCTCATTTGTGCAGCACTTTAAGCTGCTGCAAGCACGTACAGAAAATATCTGCCTTAAATATAAACAGCCAGACATGAAAGAAGAAAAGTATTTTTGCATGTGTGTTGGCATGAGTGGAGAGAGTTTGCATCGGATATGGATTAGAAACAGAGCATGAGCCTGTCCGTACCTCTGTAAATGCTAGTAATTCCAGTTTATAAAAGAATTTTGCTCTGCTGCCAGGCCCCCAGTGCCGCTTTGCAGAGTCCTTTAACACATGTGAGTCCCTCACAGGAGCTCTGTTTTTCTCTCCTCCTCAGTTATATCTTGCACTTTAAAAATATTCACTCTGCTCAGATACCGTGCAGTCATAAGCTCCATGACTGGCACGTGGACATCTTATCAACACGAGTTGAAGGCCCTGGGCAACTAAACACGGCTTTGATCAGATGTTTTGGAGACATCTCTCGTTTTCCTGCAGACAAATCCAGTGGGGGTTGATGTGCTAATTTTAAGACAAATTCAAAGTACAAAATGTACCTTGTGATGTGAGAAAGAGAGACAAGTCCATTTATAGTTTCTATGATATAACAGAGGTGAAATACAGAAAAAAAATGCATTTCTAAATGTGAAAGAAATGAAAAGATGGAGAACAGCATGCATGGATCACACTATGAGATCAGCTGACAAACATCTCTGCAGCCTTAGCGGGGGCAAATCACCATCTGTCCCCTGAATTGCCTGTGACAGATGTTATAGAGGCCCAATTTTACCTTATATTTTCTGTTGAATGTTCACTGTGGAACCTGTCAGTGGGGGAGACGCAGAGTGAGCAGACCAAAGAAAGAGATAGAAAAGTTGAGCACAGCATCCAACAACCAAACGGTGGGGGAGAAAGTGATAGAACAAGACAAAAAAGAAGGATGTTGACGGGAGAAAAAATGAAAATCTAAAAGGACCAATTCAACTGGCAGCAGTCCCACAGAGAATTCACCTCAAGGTAGCCTTGTGTCCAGCTTGTGTCTCTTTGGAGAAAGGCCTCCTGAGTGTGTGCCACTGTACAGACTGACAGTAGCTCAGTGAGTTAGTACTGCTATTGATTTCCATGGTTTTAAAGTCAAAATCAGTGCAAGGGTGGTGAATACCCCTGCTAAAATCAATTTGTCTCCTTTGTGCCTACAGAATTAAATGGATAGTTTATGATTATTTTTTTTTAAATACTAATTAATATTTTACCCGCTGTTTATTAAACCCATATACCCCAAATCTACATAATCTTGCTTTTGTTTCAATAGCATTGGAAGAAACAGTGCTCCTACAAAGCCTTTGAACAGATTTAAGACTTTACATAATTTAATGACCAGAGTTTAACCACGGATGTCAAACCATTGAAATTTTATTTAAATTATTTTCTTTTTTTTATTTATTTCAAACAAACATAAAGTAAAAACAAGAAAAAGGCAGGTAAAAGATACAATATTTACTGATTTCCTGTCCCTCTCATACTTATTATTTAAATCATTCAAGCGTTTGAATCTTCTAATACCAGCTAAGCTTACATTTTTCCACACTGTGTGACATTTAAATCTCATTTTCTTATCTTTAAATGTGCAACTAATCATACATTTTTAATAACATTTTCGGTCTTTGAGACACCCATTCTATGCAACATATTTCCCAATTAGCTGCTTTTTAAAACAGTTTTTTAAGATGGCTTATATTTGTACTTTTTAAAAAAAAAACTCATCATTTAATACATTCCATAAATCTACCCTACACAGTGATAAGGAAAAACTATTTTGGTTGGTTTGCTCCAAAATTAAATTGAGATTGTGCCGCCACAGAAAAGTGCTGCAGCCGATCAACCAGTAGAACGCTAAATTCCACCCCATTCCAGTCATCGGGGGCACGCCTCCTCCTACTGGTTTCTGTCAAATAATTATTGGCTTTATAAACAACCAGCAAATGCAAACATGACCAGGGTTTAAAGGTGTTATTTTCAAAGGCTGAAGTCTGAATCTGATCTGGACCAAACAGCAAGTCAGTCTGAAACCAGTCAACACCCTGCTATTAGAGAGCAGTCAGCTGAGGTTCATATGGCAGCCGGAGTCAGAAATCTGAGTGCAGTGCTGCATGCTGATGTGATTCTAGACATTCATAAATGTAGCAAAGTGCTTAGTCTATGAAGAACTCTTTCTGTGAGTTTTGATTAACCAAGATTAATTGAAACCACAAGTCAAGTCAAACATATAGGACATTTCAGCAACAAGGCAGTTAAGTGCTTTAGAAGATAACCCCCCCCCCCACCTCACCCCCCTGCAAAAACATCATAAACAAACAAAAAACATTACAGTGGTAAAATAAGAAGAAGCAATGGAAACATGCGTGATAATAACGATAATAATCTGTATGCTATATCTCATAGCGTAGTTGATTCAAGTTTAAAGTCTCCAACAAAATTAGTTTCAGTCTTGAGGGCTTTACATATTATGTTGCCTTAAGACAGAAATGCATTTATGATATGGCCCATATCAGTCTCATCTCCCTTATTATGAGCTTTTAAGTGGTTGTCTTTCAATATAAGGCTTTTTTGTCATCTCTCGCCTTCATCAGCTCTACTTATGGTATGATTCCATATGAACCAGATCAGAGACTCACTGGTTTTAACTCGGGGTCTTTAAGACCGTGTCAGCTTACAGGCCCTACTCTCTTCACTCAGAACATTATAGAAGTTTTAATAGATGATCAGGGCAGCTGTTGTCGACACTGTGTGATTTACTGTGGCGAAGAGAAAGCTTAATGACTACAAAGCCAGACATTGATGTGCAGTAGATGATGTAACCGGATCAGGTAGCTGCCCTCTGGGAAAGTTACATGCTCTCTAATGTACTAGTATAAGAAAATACATTTCTTTTGGATTACAACTATGACATCTAAGAGATCCTTGATAAAGTAATGGCAGCTTATTTCTGGGGTAGACTTCAAACAAGACAATGGGTTAGTTTTGCCACTACTGGTATAACTTCTCCACAGTCTACACAGAATCTATAACCCCCCCAACCCCCCAAAAAATGCATAAAACATCCAGATACAATTGTGCTGATTGATGGCAGGTGGTGCATGCTCAAGGAAATACAAGATTGCCTAAAACAAACAGCCCCAGCAGACCTAGCACTTCAACTGGGAGCAGTTGGTGTATTTATGCACGAGCTTGCGCTACTGAGACAATACAGCATCCATCTCAGAGGTCAAATGGTACAAATTCTGTTTGTGCATTGAAGATGATGATATCCTCTTTTCCTAGAGTGTTTGACATTGCGGGTCTACAAACAATGGGCAGTCTCCTGGCCAAAGAGCTGTGTGATGGATTGGACATCCACTGACCCGTGAATCTGCCAAAAAAGAGCCAGGAGCCTTAGAGATTTATTTTATTTGAATAATGATACTTTGATGAAAATACATCAAACCATATGTCTAAACTTTGCTACAGTAATATGCTTCCTAAGTATATTTTAAACCTAGTCGACACAAATTCTGATGAAATGTCTCTTTCAGTGTCATATAACGGATCTTTGTGCGCAAGCAAAATAAAATTTGCGAATTTTAATATATAATAAAATTCTAAGTTTCTAAGAGAAACAGCACACATTTGGTTTGTAACCTATTGTTCATAAATATGATCAAATGCTGTCATAAGTTATTCATGGGTTGTTTGGGTTAAGAACAAAAAGTCGTTTTGAATAGACAAGATTCAGCCCTAAGCTCTAGTAGGTGGAAATAATTATTCAATCTCTCGCTAACAAATTGAAACTTTATTTCTTGTACACAGAGAGAACAAGACTCTAGTATTACCATGTTACATAATTTCTTCTTTCATAAATGTTCACTTAACTGAAGGAAACAACTGAACAGAGGACACAGGTTTATTCTTAACAATAACCAGAGAACAAATTTTGAACTTATTAATACTTTAACTTATGTGTGTTAATACATGAAAATTGGAATTGCATTTAAAGAGCCAACACTTTCCATTCAAAGCAAACTAAGTAAATTTAAAGAAAAAGTAATGTTTTTTCTTTTTGTGACGCTTGTCTTTTAAGTAAAGCCTTATATTTTTTCATATATGCATAAAAGATGGAGACCAAGGTATTTTTTTATTATATTTTCAAATCCTAGACTATTTGCAAACAAATCACAATACTGGAGTTGGCAGTATCTCATCTCAAGCTCCTCAATTATTAATAAGGTTTTTAAATGAAACGTTGATATTTAGGTCTAATAGTGGTGCTACAGTTAAAGGGCTCATTGAAACCAAAACAAATAGACCCAGATGTTGATCGATTTCATTAATAAGCCACAAATATATAAATGTGTTAGTGCTTAAAGAAAAGTCTGAAATCAGTCTTGATTGCTGTAGTTTCACAACTGCAGTCAAACATCTGTGCAAAATGTTGTGCGTTTTGCACAGATATGTGCAGCTATACGTTGTGCATATAGTTGCTACAATGAAATGTTCTTGATGGATGTTGATATCATTGTCATCACAATTTATTCTAATGAATTTACTCTTTTTCATTGTAGTTCATTCCTTCAAATTTCCCAAATTTTCATCACCTTGGGAGGGTGAAATCAGAGGATCTAATAGATATTTGTAATCCAGCTTGGATCAAACCTAATGAAACTCTCCCTTCCCAAAGCTGACTCAGTACCAAACCTTTAAATATGCATTGTCACCGAAGTATCGTGTTCACACGAGAGAAAAGCAACAAATGTTCCTGAGAAGTAATCATTGCTGCCACAACTGAAAATCTGTGTCAATCAACTGTTTTGAACCCCAGCACAAACCTTATAGCCTGGGCCCCATTAACCCATCTTGGAATGATGGCTAAATTGTCCACTAGTTCTCAGAGGCCGTCCAGGATGTAATCAAAAACAGACGGAATAATCAGCAGAAGCGCTTTCTGTTCCGGTAAGGATGTCTCCCAAAAGCACATGAATTACACTGAAGCGGGCGCTGGGAACTGTGAATGATGTTGGGCTACCAGAGCCAGCCAAGTCAGTGTCTCCCAATGCCAAGTGAGAGGATGCCAGACACTTCCTGCTGTAAACAATCTACCCACAGACCGAGAAGGAGGGGAGGGAACCTCTCAATGAGGAACAACCGGAGACACAGAAAAGACCCAGTTGCTCAATGAAAATTTCTCTCGTGAACAAATGTGCTCAATTTGTCAGACAAGCTACAAAAGTCTGTTTGAGGAAATGGTGTTTGTGTGTAAGTGTGTGTGTCAGGACAAATGGCAAATCTCTGTGTACTGAAAGTGAACTCAAAGCCAGCGCTTAGGGCTTGAAGAAAAAAAAAAAATAAACAAGAGCTGAATATACAGTGCATTGCAAAACTAATTCCCCCCTTTGAGCTTCTTCACATTTTGTTACTTTACAGTCACAAACCTTATTTTATTTCATTCAGATGATACTAGTGGACCAACACAAACTATTACATAATAGCAAAATAGATGGTTTCAACAATCAAAAACAGAAATGCAGTTTTAGTTTCTGGCACATTTAAACCAGAATGTGTAAAGAAGAAAATCGTGCTAATATATTTAAAAAAACTAAGGACAAGTCATGTCTACAGTTTGCCACAACCCATACATTGACATCACATACATGTAGAAGAAGATGTTGTGGAGCAGAGCAAAACTGAACTTTTTAACCTCAGTCTAAAGCACAGTGGCGGCAGCATGATGCTATTTTTCATTAGGGATAAGACGATGGTCAGAGAAATGAGTTAAATGTAGGGCAAGGAAACAGAAAGAAAAAATGTAACAGGCAGTAATAATACTAAAGATTCCCTTCAAGAAAGAAAACAAATATCCATTATATAAGGTAATAAAATGCAATCAATTTTATGGTTGCGATGTCACAAAATACAACAAAACTTCAATCTTAGTGAATTCAGCATGCTAAACACCTCCGATGTTGTTTTCTTTAACAGTTACCTTTGGTCTTTACCATGGTTTTCATTTAACATTCAAAAATATCATATTAGAAAGTAGGTTTATGGCCACAAAACAGTTAGAATCGCTATAATTCTGTATTTGAACTGTTTTGGCATTGTCTTCTCTTATGCCTTTGGCTACAGCACACAAACAGTCCCCTTTCAGAAAAGGCTGGGACACTAAACAAACATGCTCATTTGACCCTCTAAAAGGACCTTGGGCTATCTAAAGTGTTTGAGTCAGCAATGTGTACCATAGTTTCTTTTTTTTCCAGCTCAAAGTATTTTCTCCCTTGTTTTCAGAGCGCCATATTTTACTGTCTCTGTGTGTGGGAATGCAGAACAAATTCAGAGGGGAGAAATTAGGAGCTTGATGCATGTCTGGCTTTTTGGAAAGACAGTGCTTTGTATATGAACGTCTGACAGAGCAGACCTACATATGGGCAAAAGACAAGTATTTGCACAAAAATGACCATGCATGCATGTACGTGTACTCCCAGGAATAAACAAAGAACATGGGAGTTTTGAATGCAGCTCCCTCACAGAGCAAGTGCATTTCTTACATGCCACTTTAAATCACATGATCGCTCTCTTTAAATGAAAGACACATTGAATTGTCAGGATGGCAGCAGCTGAGGCCACATATTAGACCTGATGTCAGGGTCGGTGAACCAAGAATGACACTGATGTGAGAACTCCTGTCCCTCAAAGCTTACCATGTCTACCTCATAGCAAGAGGCCAGCCTGTGCAGCTGAGCTCCATCCTCTAGTCTGCAGCTTCATCAATAAGAAACTCAGCCATTTTTACTGCTTGCCTATTTACAGGTTGCTTCACCTGAGAGACGGCATCTCTTTGTCGATAATGTATTGCACTGACAGCAATAACCTCGAGTTGAGTTACACCACTGTCTCCTGCCGCATGAGCAGCCTTCTGCGTCTGCTCCTCCGAGACATGTTTGGGTCACTCTTTAAAACAAACGTGGAAATACAACCAACCCTTAAAGAGCTTGAAATTTATCGGTGCTGTGCTAATTTGTGACTTCTCAAATTGGACTTATTGAAAGTCCCAGTTATGATGCTGTACGCGCCTTACAGAAGTGCTCACACCCTTTTTTCACATTTTACCACATTGTAGCGACAAACATCAATGCATTTTATTGTGTTTTTTATTATATAGACAAGGGGCTTGCAGCTCCAGTCCTTTAGGCTTCTGTCTGGCAACTTTAAGATGCATGCCTGTTCCAAAACACCTGAAGCAAATGAATGCTTCATTATAAGGCCTATAAAACTTGATGACATGTAGAGGAGGTAATTCAGTTTTTGGAAGAGCATAAAACACATTGTTTCTAAACAATTTAAAATACATATAAGAATAAGGAATAAAATTAAGCCCACATCATGATACTCCCACCTGTACATGTCTTCCCCATGTTCCCATGGACACGGGGATGACGCCGCAGCAGAGCCAAAAGTTGCGTTTGGATTTCATCTGACCAGAGCGCCTTCTTCCACTTGTTTGCTATCTATCCCTGCATGATTAGTGGTAAACTGCAAACTTCAAATGGTTTCATTTTAATCAGAAGTTTTTTTTTTAAACTTCAGATCCAGGTTTGTGCCATCTGCTTCTTCGAGTTGTTCTGTCAAAATGATTCTCCCACCTGACAAGTAGATCCATACAGCTCCTGAGTTGCCTTCGGCCTCTTGAGTGTTTCTCTGAGTTATGATCTCGTCCAATTATGTAGATGACAATTCATTTTGGAGGTTTGCAGTACTGTCTTAATCTGTCCTTTTTCAGATGATGGATTGATCAATGCTTTGTTCAAAGCATGGGTTGCTCTTTTGCAATTTAATCCTGCTTTAAACTTCTCCCCGACTTTATAATCTGTTTGTCAAGCTAATTGGTCTGTTTGTTCAGGTAAAAAAAAAAAAAAAAGAAAAAAAAAAGGAAATAGGGAATTAATAATTTTGCAGGCACTATAAACCAAACACTTCTGGGTAGAGACTAGCCTGCCTCTAAGGAAATACACCAGGGTTTGTCTTTAGCTGCCTTTGGGGGTGTTCGTACTGTAGATGAATGAACAGCTGGTTTGATGGGGTCAGTGAGCACCAAGCTGCTGAGGAAGGAGAATCACAGCCAAACAAGTCATTTTACATTCTACTTTTTACTGGTTGTCTCATAGTTTGTTCGTTTTCCTCTGCTGGTTTTAGAGGGGGCAGCTGAAAGGTCCAATGGGAGCACAGGAGAGCACAGAAAGGACATTTTTGGATTCCTGTAGGATGGGCTTGAACTGGCTGCTTTTTATGCTATTCTGGTTTTATGAACACACATCTGCTTCAAGGACAGAAGTGAGTGGTTTATGCTAAAAATATTTGGAGGAAAAAAAAACCTACAAAATGTGAAACATAACAGAAAAATGTCATCTCAGATTTTTTAAGATGGCTATGTGCAATGTGCCACAACACTACCCTTGACTACTTGATGAAAGTGCTTTTTGATGAAACCTAAACAGAGCAAGTGCTGGCCCTTTAGCTATAGTAGAGGCAGGGAGATGGAGTTTATAGGTGCTAATGGATACCAATGTGAAAAATGGTCTTATCTAAAAAGGTCTGAGAGAGTAATAAATTAAATAATCATGCCAGAAACATTAATCTATGTTTAAGTCATGTACGAGTGGATCTGAGTTTACAGTTTGATCTGTTTCAAGGAGCTAGTGTGTATGTGTGTAACGATCTCCACATGTGTTTGTGCAAGCCAATTTGCATGCCAATTACTATTTACCAAAGGAAGAAAGTAATGCAAGCATTTGAAAAATAACAATGAGAACGCTACATCTAATGTATAATAAATACGAAAAGCAACAACATTTAAATGGCATCTAGCTATTCCTTATAATTATATATATAT
>CAEGAE010022886.1:0-37506 GCA_903067095.1 Girardinus metallicus | reverse complement strand
TATTATTATTATTATTATTATTATTATTATTATTATTATTATTATTATTATTATTATTATTATTATAGTCACAGTTCTGGAAGCGCAACCAATACTATCCAGAATGGCCTCACTTCCTTCACTGCCATTGCCAACGAGACAAAAATCCTAAAACAGAGCAGAAAATCCACATCATCGTTCACAACTTTTTCTTCTAATGTTCTCTGATTGGCCAAGTTGAAATTCAACCAGAGAAGTCAAACTCAATGAGAGAAATTCCAGAGAGAGAACTGAAGGGAGATGAGAATCGAGCACAATTGCATAGGAAGGCGATAACCAGGCTAGGAACACACATACTTCTGTATAAAATAGTATTTCTTTTATTGTAGTAATAACAGTGGAAGGTTTGAAATAACCCCTTGACATATTTGAGCTTACTGTATTGACATGAAGTACATCAGTGCAGCTTAAATCTGAACATAAATCATTGCTCAGACGAATTTATGCATAATCTGAGAGACTCTTTGAGTGTTTTGACTTGTTGAAGGATTCTTGTAGTTGTGCAGCTTATTTTATTCCGTTACATATCATTTTTTCCCCCCCTTCTTCCTCCAGTAATGTTCAAGCGCCCTCAAGCTTTATGCGTAGACAGATGTTGAAATATAGAAGACAGTGAGAGAATTGGAGGGAAGCAGCAGTGTCAGTACTGCAGTCTGCTCTCACTTTCATCACCGTACTGTATTGTTGTATGTGTAGTATGTGCAGCGGTTTAATCGTGAGGCATTGTCTATCCTCTCTAATAAAAGATGACAGCCAAACCGTGTCCTCAAGCTTCTGTAATTACCGCGCTGGTTCTGATCCCTAAGTAATAAGTAGCCTCGTTTGTTATAATTTTGCACATTTACAGAATTGTCAGTCTTCCTTTCCCCCCCTCCCTAACTTCCAGAAATCTAATTTAGGGAACAAGGGTCGTTGAGCGCATTTGGTGTAATTGCAGCACGGCGGATCAATGCGTTCTTTCCTCCGCTGCCCTTCAACACGGCCTATCTTACGTAACCCCGAGCCCAGGGAGCCAATCAGTCCGCGCTCCGATGGAAATCAATGCAAACCCATTGCAACTCTAAATGTATGCTGTTTGTTGTGAATTAAATGTTAAAGATGAGATCCATTCAGCAAAAGCAAAAGGAAGGAGGGAGTCTGGCTCTCAAGAAAAAAAAAAATCCAGATGAAAGTATTTCAAGTTAGACAGCTATCTCTGTCGTTGCAGTCATTAGTATGCTTACTGTGTTCTGCCTGGGTTCCAGTTTCTGGTGCTAAACTCACATAGAAGCTGCGAAACAGTCCCGAGTTGGATGCTTTCATTTCAACGGTTAATATCATGATGTTGCTTCACACTCTTTAGCTGAAATCCATCGTTTGTGTTATGAAGTCATAAGTTTAGAGACAGACACGTTTCATTTAAAGCTAGAAATAATCTCAAAGAGCGACTGGAAGTGGTCAGCAAGTAAAGGAATTAAGATCATCAATATGTCTTATTTCTCATTATGGCAAGCAGCACTTCTCCATTGATTAGAACTAAATGTACATATTGTGTGACAAATCAAAAGATACTGTATTAAGATGAACATTTTGTGTCAGAATAAGAATGGCTTTATTGGCCAGGAAAACAAGAAATTTAACTTTGGATTTCCATTGGGGGGAAAAAATAAAACAAAAAATAAAGAAAGACGTGTTCGTATATGTGTATGTAAACACAAAATGCCTGTTTTAAAGGTAGGTTGTGGTCAATATAACAACCATTCGCTGACCTAAAAGTAAATCCAAAACAGTTTGCGTCCAGGATGTGTGGGATCTGCAAAGATGTTAGCTGCCATTTTCTTGACCTTTAACCTGTACAAGTCCTGGATGGAACTCAGCCATGTCCTGTTGTTTTCTGCCTGGGTCAAACCACACAGTGATGGATAAACAGAGGATACTGTTTCTTAAGACTTTATAGTCACCTACTGGAAGTGTTTTTTCAATTCTTCATGAAGAGATTTTAAAAAGCGATTTCATTACCTTCTGTTAGCTTTTACACAAACTCCTAGCACCGAAAGCCTAAATCAGGCCAAGTGATTAAAACCTCTGTCTAATATCCCTCTAGCTGCTTTATTAGGTTATGTTTGCACAGATTATAAATGTTGTGCTGATTAAATAATTACTGTGTGTGAATAAACACAACCTTGATCAAGAAAAGCCAAGGTGGACGGTGTTGAGTGGAGCAGTGGCATATTTCTCCCTCTGAAGGCAGCTAATGACTGCAGCAGCTCCGGTCAGAGACCTGGATCTGCTGGTGTGATTATAGCCCTTCACCTCTGCCATGACAAAACCCTCTCTCGCCCTTACACACACATGCATAGACACACAAATAAAGGCTCGCTGTCAGCCATGATGCACAACCATCTCCTCCTGAGAGCATTCAGACCGCGTGCCTGTTACCAGATCAGCTAGAAGAGGGGAAATGGAGAGTCGATGAAAAGGAAGGAGGACGGTCAGTTCCAGCGTTTAATCTAAGAAGAAGGTTTTTGTCACTGTTTTGTTGCAGTTGAAAAAAATACCTAATAATATGTCTGCATCCCAACTGTGACGGTGAGATAACAAACATTAATCACCACAACTAAGAAAAAAGGTTGACAAAAAAACAAAAAAAAAATGAAAATTTGTAAGTTGATGTAATATTATACAGTACAAGGTTTCCCCCAGAAAACTTGTTAGGGAAGTCACCCAGCAAACTACCATGTTTCCGAGGTAAAAAAATTATTAAACTTGACAGAAAATTAGAAAATATCACTAGTTAATTACGTGTTATTGGAAGACATTTTTAACAATATGTAAACACCAACTATAGTCTTAAAAAAGGCTAACATAAAAAAAGTACAGTTAAGATAAATATCAGTATTTTTTTTAAAAATTCAGTTGTTTCAGCCTAATTAAAGTGTCCAAGTTTTTTTATGCCTTATCCATGACTTGTCACTTTATTTGCTGAAGTGTGTAGACCGTCTGTGTGTGTCATTTTGTCCTTGCTTCGGTGTGGCTTGTGTAAGCCACACCAAAGGCTTGTGTGGGAGTTCCTGTCTTATTGCCATGTTCTCCTTACGCAAACACTTATGCAACCATACAGCCTGATGGCTGGTCTCCCTTTTGCAGTCTGCGCAGAAGTGTATGTGTGTTCTTGTTTATGGTACATGTAGAGGGCATTTATAACTAATTTCACCAACAAAAAGTTGGAAGTGAGGACATTTTCCTTGTCCTCACTTTTTTTCAGTGGGAATGCGCTCAGCTGGCGAAGTTAAGAGGTCTGGTGTAAATTAGGTTTTGGTTTATGGTAAAAAATGGTCTGCACTTGTAGAGCTTTATCAAGTCTAGAGGGTATCATAGCGCTTCACACTACATTCAAACATTCACCCATTCACACACACATTCATGCACACACAGATTAAGGATAGGGTTAAGGAAAATAAATGGGTTAGACATAAATGCAGTTACTAAAATGAAGAAAAGTCAATACTCAAAGTTCTTATTTTAATACAAGTACAAGAATGCATGTGTGTGTGTGCTTTATCCCTTTCCCGTCATTCCCAGACAAGGCTTCTCATGAAAAACCGACTGTCCTTTTTGAAGAGCGACAGAGAGGATTAGCAGTTAATTCTGATCCCCCTCTTTTCCAGAAACTTCATTAGTTTGACTTCAATAAGCTCTAATCTGATCTGTCGCCATGACGACGCCTAACAGATGCTAAAGGCGGCAGGGTTTGCCCTTGCTGATGTTTTTGTCTGTGTTCAATGCATTTTTTTGTGTCTGTGTCATTGTCAGAGGCTTAGTTTTAAAACATGCTGGAGATAGATTAAAAAATAATCTGATGCAATGAAACTGTTTTTAAATTGTCTTTGTATTTTTATGTCAAAGTGCCGTACCTTGAAAAAGTATGATCCTATAAACTTTTTCACGTTTTATTGAGACTTTTTGGTGATATACTGAGACAAAGCTGAACAAAATTATAAATAGAAAGTACAACAACAGGTTATTTTTACACAGAAATTTGAAGGTGTAATTTGCGTTAACCCGTCTGGAGTCAATACTTTATAGAACTACATTTGTACTGTAGTTTACAGCTACAAGTTCTTTGAGATTTCAATATGTCTTTGGTAAATGACTCAACAAGAAGAATATAAATGTTACAAAGCAGCATAGGGAAATAATAATGGATGCTGCCCTTTACAGATTGATATTAAAGTTATTCAGCAATGAGAACCAACATGTCACAAGATGATAACAAGATGAAGGAAGCTAATGAAAAAAATACACAATTATTAGCGAATGGGGCATTGACTTAAACATCTATAAAAAAGTTTGTTTGGATGTGGAGTCAGAGTTAAGAGCAGTGGGATTGTGATGTGATGCACTTCGCTGGTACAGACTTCTTTCATAAGTTCATAATTGTAATTTTCAGACATTATTTATGTCCCAATTTACCATGTGTAGCTTCTTCAAGTGCAGAATTACTCTCACGTCAAGACAAGAGTCGAATAAAATGCGTATCATGGCCGTTCAGACTGCAGACACTTTGAAAACAATCGGATATATATCCAATTTAGTTCCACATATGGAAGTAGCACAAATTGAATTTTTTTTCACTGCAGCATTTCACTTCATGTTGCAGTGAAAAAGTCAGATAAGGGGAAGAAAAATCAGATTTAGGTCAAATTCAGGAAAAAATAAAATTCAATTTAGGTTCTACTTGGAGAAAAAAAATAAAATTGGATTTAGGTCACATTTGCATGCTGTGTGAAGGTGACCTTAGACTTTTTTGTCTACTTGAGTTGTGGTCCTGCAGCTCCTCCAGAGTTACCTTTAATTCCTGGTTGCTTACGCTCACCTGAAACACACTATCTCTGAGGTAAAACATGGTGGCGGCAGCCTCATGCTGTGGGGATCATTTTCTTTTGCTGCAGCGGGAAATCTGGTCAAAGTTGATTTGAATAAGGGGTGCCTGAACGTAATTGCACACCACACCTTTCAGACACAATTTTCAAATACTTTCTAAAGATAATGGCAACTTTGCTAAATGAGGATTTTGTAAACATTGAAGCATTTTTTTTTTAATCAAGCATAAAGCATAAACCAAAGAGGAACACTAAAATCCCTTCAGACCTTTTTGATCAAGACCACTTCAACAGAATACACAGGCTGACCTAGAGACAGTCCTCCACCAGGGGGAGCCATAAGCCATAAGAAAAAACACAGCTCACCTGGATAAACTGTGATTCATTTATACCTGGACAAGTTATTTCATGTGGCAAAGAGTCATAAAACATAAAAGCAGTTATTGCAAGAATCTCCCAGAGGGGAGTAGTTTTTAAATGAGCTTGAGTTTTTCTTGGATCAGATGGGAGATTTTCTCAGACGAATTCCATCTGCAGGCACTAAGAGCGTTTGGTTTATTGCTGCTTGGGCTAAAACAGCAAATGAAACCAGGATTAGACATTCTCACTCCTCTGCACCATGGTGGCTTCCCAGCTTAATATTAAGTTTTTTTTAAGAAGAGTGTTGATATGTTTAAAAACATGATGCATGCTTTAGCTCTGCAGGAGCATGTGTGTGTGTGTGTGTGGGCGTGGGCATGTGCGTGTGTGTTTGTTGCACGTGCCTCACAGGCTATGACTGGAAACCTCTCCACCTCATAAACAATCTGAAGTGTTAACCCACAAACCCCCCAGCGTTTTGCCGTATATTTTAGTGAAAACGACAGCCATGCAGGCATATTTTTGTTGCTTTTTTAAACCCAGTTGTTTACACATACATCATCTCTCACGCCTCAGGGTGTCGGGGGGAGAGCTGTTTGACCGAATCGTGGAAAAAGGATTTTACACAGAGAAGGATGCGAGCACGCTGATCCGACAAGTCCTGGATGCCGTGAACTACCTGCACAAGATGGGGATCGTGCACCGGGACCTGAAGGTTAGACTGGCATACACACACACGTGCACGCACACGCTTATGTGCATTCACCAATTACATTTAAAATTCATTGGAGTAATCTGTTCTCACTTGACATTAGAAATTAGGAGTCAACATGTCACCTGACAGCTGTTGGAAACAGAAAAGTGCAGAATAAAGCACTACAGTTTGAAGAAAAAGCTATTTTTTATAGCTTTTGGCAATTTTGATAAAAATATGTCAAATCAACAGTAAACTACAGTTCCCTTCAAAAGCTATTCAGATACCTTGAATTTTTCATAATATTTTCACACTACAAACTTCAGTGTATTACGTTGGAATTTTATGCAACGAAAAGTAGGAAAATTATGAAGGTGTTGTAAGTGTTTCGCAAGCAGGAATCTGAGAAGTGTGATGTGTTTTTTCTATTAATCCGCCTTTTTCTATTCCATAATTAGCAATAAATCTGGCCTTTATGGAAGTGTGGCAAGGGGAAAGCCTTTCTCAAAGGAAAGCCATAAGAAGTTATGTTTGTTGTTTGCTTCTATGGAGGACAGAGGCTGCCAAAATTGGCAATTGAAGCAATGTCATACTAAAGTAATTAATGTGATAAATATCGCATCAAAAAAGTAAAAAAAAAAGAAACTTTCACTACTTATTTGATTGTAAAGTGTAATTGGTATATAGTTGTTTTATTGGTATATTTTTTTATTATTTTATGTTTATATTTATTTTCTCACTTTTTCATATTCTGTATTTATTGAAAAATTTTTCAATTACTGCAACCTTTTTTTGTTTATTATACTTTGATTTATTTTCTCAGACAATGCAAAGGGGAAATATTCCAGGAGAAAAAAAGAATCAATGTATAATAAAGAAAAGTGACAGCAAATAAAAAAGTACTAAATAAATACAGAATATGGCAAACCAATAAATAATAAAATAAAATGTGACAGCAAATGGTGCTCTGGTCAGATAAGATAAAAAATAAACAAAGCTGGTCGACTCTTTATGTCAAGAGTTTAGCATAGTAAAGGAAACTTCATACAAAATACACACTGAACTTCCGATTTGTGTTTGCAATAAAATATTTCTTGTCCTTTCACTTGTATAAAGTACAAAAATATCAAGCCTTCACAGAACAGCTGTGTTAGATGAAATGACACACTGTGTTTACTGATCAGATGTCTTCTAAGGACTGATGCTTGTATTAATTTTATTTAGGCGTAGCACAAATTTTCATTTTCATTTGTAAATATTCTTGAAACGCATGTTTGTTTTAACATACTGGAAAAAACACAACATAGTTTTCTCAGTAAAGTTTTATTTATATACTAAATACTATCAAGTATGATGAGGTTTATATAGAAGCCCATGTCTGACATGAAAGGAAAAAATAAACGTCTAACAGGAAGTCATCATTTCCACTAAAATATAGTAGAACAGACACTACCATCTGTTCTTTTAAAGTCATAATCATGAGATAGTCATAATTTTTACTTTCTAAATCATAATTATGAGATACAGTCATAATTATGAAATTCAAAGTCATGATTACGAGATACTGAAGCAAACCTTGGAGAAACAGCACAGCTTCCTATCTTATAATTATGAGTTCGAAAGTCATCATTACCAGTTTTAATACATTACCAGTATTAAAACTGGTAATGATGACTTTCTGTTGGGCTTTTATTTTTTTATTTCATGTCCAAAATCGGCTACTGTAGGGTTTGACAAAATGTGGACATTTCCAGGGCGTGAGAATGCTTTTGCGAGACAAAAAGCCTCTATTTTCTACATTAATCTATAAATTAATCTATTAGAAAGCAGTGGATGTGAAAAAAACATTTTTTTTTATGCCATTCTGTCTTCCTGCAGCCAGAGAACCTGTTGTATTTTAATCCACAAGACGAATCTAAGATCATGATAAGTGACTTCGGTCTATCAAAGATGGAGGGCAGTGGCGACGTCATGTCCACAGCCTGTGGGACGCCAGGATACGTGGGTAAGCCAGTCGGACCTCCAACATTTTTAACATTTAAATTTTTACCCCTTCATTCCCTAATTAATCAATATTCCTGATCGTCTTCTCTCACAAAGAGAAGACGATCTCATGTCAGCCAGTGGTAAATAGCCTGTAGTTGTATAGCACCAGAAGACTAAACCACTTTACATTACATTCAGTCACTTAACAACCACACAGTATCACATCTGCACTTTATTAATATAATCTTGTTATGATCTCCAGCAAATTTTTTTAGTTGCCGGTATAGAAGAAAATACTAGCATTCTTGCTAACAAGACAGCTGTAATGACTTCATCAAGCATCACTACGACTGTATGGTCATTCCATGCTACAAACATGGAGTGACCATACACTGACCAACTCGACTTACTCTTCATAAACTCCCACGCCATCCTACAGGAAGTCTTGTTCTCTATTGTTCACTGCTTTATGCACCAGAATAACTCACCAAGATCCAGCACCGACACATTTCGTTCAGATTTTCTCTCATTTTTGTACTGTTTTCTTCCTGTGAAAAGGCGGCTTCAAATATCTTCATTTTGCCGTCCGTTCTTGTCCGTCATTCTTGTCCGTTTGTGCACATGCATTGCAGAAAAAGAGATAATGCGCTGATGTAGATTATTAGTCATCCCGAACATATCACAGCTGAACTTTTTTTGTTTCACTTTTTGTTCAAGAGGCTTCTTTAGTTCTGCACATGGTGTGAAGCATCAATCTTATAAGTTTAGACTTACTTAAAAGACTATCAGCTATTAGCTATGTTTACATCAAAATGTGATGCAAATTCTGAACAAACTTTTAAAATGCTGCAAAAGAAGAAACAGTAAATTAGCCATGTTTCCGTCTACTGTTTTGGAGCAAATCTGCCAGACTAGTCAAAGTGTGATTTGATGTAGAGGTTGCAAGCCTCGTATAGTATAGACCACACATCTTAGAAAGACGGAGAGACTCCTTCCCTCCAAGCTGGAGGTTTGAACTTAGAAATGGTTCTATGTTTCGTATCTCTGGTAAGGCACAGACCTGCCAGTGGATGGGAGCTTTCACTACATCAGAACTTATTCGGCAAATGTGTTTCCGTCTCCCCTTTTCAGAAAAACCTAAAACCACCTCAAGCGAGCCTGAAAGCTTGCAAAACTGAGAAAGTTATTTGGAACTTTGCCATTCCCATCAACTTTCTCAAGTGTGGTACTTCAAAATGCACCTAAAGAAAACATTGATGACTCTACCGTCCGTTCGCTTCAGTGTTTGGGACCTTTGTCATTTAACAACCCAAACTTATCGCCTGATGATGTCAACGTGTCCACATGAAACTAAGCAGAAACTCACCTTAACACTGATACATCCAGCCCCATGTTCTCTGAAGAATCTCATTGAATGGGAGATGAAGCATTTTCATAAAACAAAATCATAAGTCCAGTTGCTTATCTGTTCACGCAATTAGAAAAGGAGAAACGGGTTCGGCGAATCCATCTGGATTCATGTAAAAAAGAATAGCTATCTGTTTTACATGAAGACAGTGTAAAAACTAGCATAAACAATGTGTGGCAAAAATCCAGCCATGTTGTTAACTGAAACTGGTCAGATTACTGGAACCCAGCACGGCTTCACTGGGTTTGTGCTTGAAAAACACTTTGTTGACACATTTTCTTTGTTATTCTAATGATTCCAGTGCGTTCAAAAACACACACACATACACCCCCCCACACACGCATACACCCATACTCAGTCTGAAACATCACTGTTGTTGGGCTCCAGACGTATGGTGTCTATTTATAAATGAGGTTGTAAATAACCAGAGGAGGCACCAAATGAAAACCAGATCTGAATGATGGGCACTCCAACTTTCTACTTCTTTCTTTTACCATATTTGCACAAAACTTTCATTCACAATTCTCTCCGGTCGGCCTGTTGCCGTCTCCAGTGGAAGTAAAATGTAGAGGCTGTAAAATAGCTGACAGTGTTGTTGCAAAAGCTTAAAAAACTCCATATTGGGTTCTGATTATTATCCCTGATTTATTTATGCCAATAACAGCTCACAAACATTACATGTAGCCTTCAGCTTCTTGCAAGTTTATCATCCTTTGAGCTCAGTTTTATTTGCAAATACCTCAAGCTCAGTCATGTTAGACAAATAATGCCTGTGGACATCACCTTATGAGTCCAGCTATAAGTTCTTATTTGGATTTATGCCTGGACTTTGATTGTACCATTATAACAGAGCCATTTTCTTTAAAATTAAGCAGTCTGTGATATCTTTTCCTTCATGTTTTTGTAGTTGTCTGGCTGGAAAGTGTTTTTGCAGCAACATATCTGATGCTGAACAGGGCTGAGTGGTGTGGACTTCAAATTCGATCGCGATATTTTATGGTACTTTGTGATAAGGAAAACAACAATTTATTACTTTTTTTTTTTAGGTAACTGTATGTCAGTGACTGCGTGGCACAACACAAATACTGTCTTGAAAAACATTCCCATTTCAATCAGGCTTCTTCAGGACACCACTTACTTAATGAAGTGACTGCATTAAACCAATTTTTTTAATTCACTGAAAATTATTGATGCTGTTGTGGAGACAATAGTGAACATAATGTTTCTGATGATGCTGACGATGAAACACATTGAGAAAACTATAAACCAAAATTCTTATTCCGATAAGAAATTTTTCACGATAAGCGAAACAATAAATGCCCACCCCTGTGCTGAAGACAGTTTTAGCAGAGATTCCGCCAGGAATCGTGACCTCAGCGTGTAAAAATCGTTTTAAACCTAAATCCGGGAACAAAGAAACACTCACACAGGCCTTCACAGTGACTCAGAACGGCCCAGTAAACAGCACAGTGTACACATTCCCCAACGTGTGTCGGGTCTCCCTTCATGTCTGGCTGCAGGGAGGTTCAGGCTCACATAAGAACTGGACGAACAAATTTTTCTCTGTCAGGAAGCCGTGAGAACCTGGCAGCTGGTTTCCCACCATAAAACCAGCTGCCATGTGATTTCCATTTGGACAGACATGATGTGTCTGCATGTTTTCTCTCTTGTCAAGCCCATTGAACTGTTTTTATGTTTAAAAAAAAACAAAACAAAACTGTTTTATGTAAAAGTCACATGCTGTCCATTACTGGCTTTTTGCCTTTGTCTTTCTCAGCTCCGGAGGTTCTTGCACAGAAGCCGTACAGCAAGGCGGTGGACTGCTGGTCCATCGGAGTCATCGCCTACATCCTGTGAGTACCAGCCCTCCTCACAATGTTACACCTCTCCTGAAAACGTCACACCAGCCTCACACAGGCTCAGTAGATGAGTTGGTATGAACATATTCATTGACTGAATATTATCCAGATAAATGATTATATTTTGTCTCAGGAGGTTGACTGGGCCTTCTGTTCTCCTACTAAATTAAACTTTATTTGTGGTTTTTAGGATAGTACCAATCCACTTTTTTCATTTCCGATACTGACATCTGAGGTTTAGTATCGGCCGATACAGAAAAACAGATGAATTGACTTGAAACATTCCATTTTTCCCTAAACGCAGACATATATGTACAGAACTACACACTTATTTAATAGCTATCTGTACCAGTGCAGCACACTGTACCAGCAGCTTCACAATAAAGATCAACAGCTTCACATGTTGATCTTTATTTTTTGAAAATGAATTAGCACTTTTGCATTTTTAAAATTTCTTTTTCGTAAAACAAAATCATGACTGACATTATGGAAAAAAAGCATGTGGTCAATTCAGGTCCACTAATCTTTGTTATTGCCAGTATACAGCAAATTTCAATCAGTCAACCAAGTTTATTTTTACAGCACATTTCAGCAACAGGGGAAAAAAAAGTTTTAAAAAATGCATGTGACTTTTAAAAGAAAAGTGCTTTACATCAAAACGTTTTTGCGCTAGAATAAGGTGGTTTTTCAGCCGTAAATGTATTTCGCAAAAAAACTGCAACGGGAAGACTTTTTACACATAATTCCAGTTTTATACAGCTTATCTGTAGCATCCTTGGACAATGAGTACCAGAACTCTCACAGCATTGCACAGTTCATCGAAAGTTGAGTTTGTCATTCGTAAAAGTTGAATCCATAGTTGCTTTGTACGATTTTCGCAAAACGTTGCGTATTTACGTAGCCGCTCCCAAGTAGAAGAGGTCTGTCGCTCCAACGCCTCAATAAGACGTCAACGTCTCCTCTGATGTCTGATGATGAGCGCTTAGCGCCATGGCTGGAATACGAATAAATCTCATATTTGCATCATTCACCGCTATAATTTTTTAATGATTATCACAAACTTATTCAGATGTGATTTTGTGTTTTTCATTTAACAGAAACATGGCAATTGCGAAATTGTGTTTATTCAACACTAGCAGAACATCGAAAAAGCTATGCGCAAATGATAATGGTAATGGAAACGCAGCCGTTGTTCCTCAGCTTACTTTCTCCCTCACTGCTCATTCGCACATATTCCCCTCCATATCATGTGGGCTATCCACAGAGTGAGATATTAAGGGTCAGAGGTCAGCATCATGATAACAGGAGTCAGAGGTGGGAAAGAGAGTTGCCAGGACAGTGATTGACGTTGTTCCTTGTACTGACCGCTCAATCAATCGTCTTTTTTTCCTAAACTCCTGGCAGCACTGTGTGGGTGTGTGTGCTTGTGTGTGTGAGCGCAGAGAACAAGCTGCTCCCTGCTGGTAATTAGTGCTGGGATTCAGTCCTTGTTAGCTTTTAGCTGCTGCTCAGGTGGAAAGATCGCATCAAGTAATCATCCATGATAATCGGACGAGATCCGTAGTGCGCGGTCATGGACGAGGGTTCAGGAGACAGGACTCGCCTTTGTCCTGGTGTGTGTGTTCATGTTAGCATGCGTGCTAGATGGAGTGGAGAGTCAGCAGAGTGACAGGTATGTCTTTAAGCAAATGGGGAAATGGACAAAACGCTTTTCTGTCCTCGCGGCAGGTACAATCCCGATCCCTTTCTTCCTGGTGTGTTTTCCCCTTTCTTCCTGTTTTCCGATGTGAATCGATGGAGAACGGTATTTTAATGAGTTTTATGAAAGTCTCTCGGTGCGTCCAGCTCTTTGGTAATGAGGAGCAGATGATGTTTTTTTGTTGAGCAGCAGCTCCGACATTGTTCTTAGTTGGCTCATGTTGAACAATGAGACTGGAACGTCTTAATAAATAGTTTTTACCCAGACTGGAAACCAGTAATCTGTTATTAATGGGATTAAGGTGATTCATGCTGCTGAGGAAGAGTAACCGTGTACAGGGCCTCACAAAAAGTATTTATAAGTCAGGAACTTGGCCACTATTTGCCTTGTTACAACCACACACATTCACACTATCAATAAAACTGAACATTAAATAGTTAAATATGCATCCCATAGTTTCTTTTTTGTCTAAATAACTGTTGTTTCCTGCAGGCTGTGTGGTTATCCTCCGTTTTATGATGAAAACGACTCTAAGCTGTTTGAGCAGATCCTTAAGGCCGACTACGAGTTCGACGCCCCCTACTGGGATGACATCTCAGACTCCGGTGAGCATCAGTCGTCTTCTTCCTTCCTTCGTCGAGCGTTGAGCCATTTCTTTGCTGCCGGGAGCCTCACATGCAGCCTGACCTCATTCCACAGGAATGATCATGTTTATGTGCATTTGTGACTTGGGTCATATGTTGCCGCCATGGTTACATGTGAACCAGCTGTGTGTGTTGATGTCTGTATTTCCTGATGTCTAAGTGCTATTTGTGTTCTGTCAGCTGGTGTTAACACAGTCTGCTCAGACCAGTTAAAAAACAGTAACACCGTTTAGCCCAATGTATAACCTTGCGTCCACCTCTTAGAGCTCTTAGCCAATAGAAAGCCACATAGATTTGCTCTGTTCTAGTGGCATTCTGGGTAAAAAGCCTTGTCTGTGCTGATTTGACCATCACTGCAGATAAAATCTGCCTTTACTCGGGAGAAGAGGAAGAACATTCCAGATACCCAAATCTAATCCACATTTTGACCTTATAAATGTGAGTTAGAGTTACTTTTAGGCATTTTTGAGTGTGTGTGGTAAAGATTTTTTAATAAAGATTCCCACTGTCCACATTCAACCATACAGAAGCTTGCCAAAGCTAGCAGTCTTCTCCATGCCACTCCTTCAGCTTAGTAAGGATGTACCATTCATGAGGGCAGAAAAGGCGGGGCCAGATTATATGTTAGTCTCATCTAATCGAAGCATATTTTTCCAGCTGAACTTCCAGCTGGTCCTAATAATCCCACATATTTTGTTTGTGCAACAGAAAATGCTTTTTAATGGCATATCTTCCAAAGAACCAGTTTTCCTGTAGACGGCGTCCAATGGTTGCTATGGAGACTTGGTGACCCCAAGAAAGCTTTGGAGATTTAGCTGTGTTTGACTTTTAGGCAGGCGCCTATTGTCTGATGAAGATCAAACCCCTGCCTATCTCCAACGAGCAATGTCTCCAATGAGGAAGGTCTTAACGATTTTTAAGCGTAACTTTAAAGAATTGCCTCGTTGTGGCACGTCATATTAATAACCTCAAAGAAACGGAAAGTTATGAGTTGCTGATTAAAAGTTAATAGATCAGCAAGACAAAAGTAAAGTCTAGGTTACAAAACTACTTAAGTTGCATTTACAAACAGAAAATATTTGTTAAATTTAAGCAAATTCAATGTTTTTTTTCTTCAGTGTTCAATTCATTATCTAAAACTGCGCAGACATTATCAATTTGCAGTGCTATTCGTGCGCTGTATTTTCGATTTATATTGTTTTTTTCTTTTTCAGCCAAGGACTTTATCAGCTGTCTGATGGAGAAAGATCCGACCAAGAGGTTCACCTGTGAACAGGCCCTCAGACATCCCTGGTGAGGGAAACACACAATGTGGAGGCGACGGCGGGATGGTTACAGGCGGCAAATACATGTTTGTGTAAAAATATGAATGCGTTTCAGGATCGCTGGGGACACAGCACTCTGCAAGAACATCCATGAGTCAGTCAGCCGGCAGATCAGAAAGAACTTTGCCAAGAGCAAATGGAGGGTAACTTGTGTCCATTGCTGTCTATTATCTCTGTTATTCAGTCTCCATGCTGCATGTCTGCAGTCTTACTAGATCAATTTGTGTCAGTTAGAAAGCTGCTCTATGGTATTTTCACTGACTGAATGTAAGAATATTACAATTTCTTAATTTTTCCCGTCTTCTCTCTTTCATTTGCCTCCCCAGCAAGCGTTCAATGCCACTGCTGTGGTGCGCCATATGAGGCGACTACAACTTGGCAGCAGCATGGGCAGCAGTATGGACGCCTCCAACCCCAGGCCGAGCCAGACGCAGAGGCCGGCCCAAAACCAGAGCCAAGCGGGCCAGAACCAAACTGCTCAGAGCCAAAACAGCGGCCAGGCGGCGCCAAGCCAGGCCACCAACAGCAACGCCAGCAAGAACTCCTCCATAGATAACAACGTAGCCGCTCCACGCAAAGAATGTGAGTCAGGAGTGCCAGGGGGACCGAAATGTTTGAGAGCCTGTATGTGACCGGTGCAAAAGAAATTCCAACTAAAACCGACACAAACAGACTGTAAGGTGTTCATTTTAACATCCACCCTTGGTTTTTCCATAACATTTACGAGGGAAAATAATAGAAAGGTGGTAGTGATCAAACTATCAGCAAGTCAAGATGGAAACTCATTAGCAATGGCCTTCAATAAGCAACTGCTTTTCAATCTTGGAGGGATTATATAGGAATTTCTAAACAATCTGCAGTGGACCACGAATAAGTCAAATCTGAGATTACTAGATGCTCGCTCTCAAAATGCTTATAATCCCCTATTTTAATCGTTCAAACACCAAATATACCTTAATTTGCATTGATACGCACAGTGTAAACTGTCTTAACACGACCGTGGAAGCTAACATCCTCATCTCCATTATTGGTTGTACAGCCAATCAGTGCAAATTTAAAATAAATGCAGCTCCTGCATCGGCTGCTTTGCGAATGCCAGTCAAAAGCGTATGAAGCAGCATTGCGCCTATATTTCAGCTTCCCAAACTGCTTTTCTTTTTTAATATTTTAGATAAGCATTACAAAAAAATGCTGCAGATAATCTGTGAGTTTTCCAATTATTGGCGGAATTATTCCGCCAGTAATTCAGAGTTGCATTCCACAGAAAAATCCATGAATATGTGTATCTGTGAATATTAAACCATGACTGGGCGGGGACCACTGTAATATGAAATTTCTGTAGTGAGAAAAATGTTATTTCCAGACTATAAACCACAATTTTTTTACATATTTTAGCCGGTCCTGTGACTGATAGTCCTGTGCGACTTATCCTTCTTTCACCTTCAAAATCTTTCTCGTATGTGACGTATACTTAAAAATACTTTAAAATAAAATACGATATTGGTCAAAATGATTTAGGACAACTGAAAATCTTCTCAGGAAATTCGACCCAAGGTTAGAGACAACACTGTTTGGAAAAATGACAAAAAACCAAGAGCTCCATGTCAGACTCTACGGCCTCTTATGAGTCAGAGGGAAGGTCGATATGGCTCATTAGAGAGAGCTGTTTGGAGAAAACCTCTCAAAAACAATGTAACAGAACGACTTCATGAAGCTTCTTTCGGATAAATCAGAAGCTGTTTGGGAAATTACCAATTTGAGATCTTTTGGCCATGATGCATTGCACCATACTCGTAGAAAACCAAACAGCTCATCAGCGGAAACATCTCACACCAACCGTCAAAGTCTTGGGTGCGTTTTGGTTTAGGTTATGTCTGACAACCAAAATGTGTAGAAACCGTCACTAACCTTTGTCTCCTGTTGCTAGGTCTCCCTGCGCCCGTCACCCCTTGCAGCCTGGCATCTGCCGCCTCTTCCCCGGCCGCCGGAACGGAGCTGAACCGGCCCCACCCATCGGCGGTGCCCGCCTCGATGATGACAGAGACCAAGTGACGGCAGGTCCCGCGGGGCACCAGCTGGGAGGCCACAGCGCTGTGAGAACGAGAGAGTCTGAAGGTTTCAACAACAACATGAAAAAGAAAATGTGAAAGGGACGAGCAGAGAAGAGCGCGACCGTACTCTTCACCGTCCTTCCCGCTCTTGGATGTGTTCTCTCTTGGATATGCCGCCCAACTAGTTCCCCGCCCTGCTCGAAGGAGAGCAGAGGACTCCATTACCCACAAAATTACGACAATTGACGCCGCCATTGCCATACGTTAAGGCCACCAGGGTGGCCTGCAGGATTCTTCTCGTAGCATCAAGGCATCCACTGACTCTCACCGAGCAAGTCTGCATGGTCGGCTGCTCTGTGCTTACGCTGCAACTTTTTGGGGGGAGGGGCTTATGGAATCTGGGCTGTCCTGTTTCGGTTTATTCCAATTTTCTTTTTTTTTTTCTTTTTTTTTCCCAATTTTGAGACTGTTGGCAACTGGATCGTTTGGTTCTTTTCTCTTCCTGCTCATTTTAAAGGCGGCATGTGTAACTTTCAGAGCATCGCCACTTTGGTGTGATTACTGTAAATAAGCCATAGCTAAGATAACTGAAGAGGAGACAGCCCCTTCATCGCTGTTCTATAGGCATTCCTCTCGATGACACCCCGTTTCCCATAATTCCATTGTCTCATATCACCTTCACTGAATTCTGTGTTTTGAATATTGATGCAAAACACAGTCGGGCCGTCTTCTGTGCAGCGAGCCCTCTTTGTTTGCACAGACTCTACCGATGTTGATACGTTCGGGTGAAAGTCTCCTGAAAGCTCCTCAGCTGCTTGTTTTCAACGTTCACGCTTGCAGAAGTGCTTTAAAAGTAACATGTGACTGTTTGGAGATGTGGAGACATGCGCTTTATCTTTTTTGCACAGGGAAAGGTCAGACATGTTGTCTCTGACCAATTAGCGGCCATGCACACAGATTTATCAGACGGAAGAAGAAGAAGAAGAAAAAAGAAGATTGTAAACCTAAAAACACAAACGGATCTCTTGTAAAGGTTAATTGTGTGAAGTTATCGAATTTGTTGGATGATTTTATTTTTTTGTAACAATCACCCTTTAAGGAAGCTGTGGACCGCAGAGAATGAAATAGAACTGTCTCCACATGGGAGTGTTAGTCACTATGAATGAGTTAGAGACCTGCCAGCAGTGTAAGAAAGTATTCACACCCTTTGAGCTTTTTAGTCACATTACAGCACATTTCAGCAAGTTTGTCATGATGCTGCCACCGCCGTATTTCACCAGTCATTATGTAGTGTAAGTGGGGGTCCCCAAACTTCTGACCGGGCCCGCCGCCCCCCTAACAACCCAACCGGCAGTGCTACTGCATATAAAGAAACATCAACTTTTACAATGTTTATCTGCACGTTTTTGTCACTATTCAATAATTATTACATGTGTTTAGCATAAATGCTCACCTCATACCCTCATTCTGATTTTTTCTTGCCAGGACATTTATTCCACGCTCACTGCACCAGTGTTAGGGGCAAAAATTAAAGCTTTATCAATTTGACTGGCAGCCAAATCATGGCAAATAAGACTTAAATAACTTACTTTAACTTATATTTTATTGCAACGATTCAAAAGAAATAGTAGATTTTATCATTTAAAAAGAAAAGATTGAAAATATTAGATCCATTTTTTCTGTCGTTTTCATCTTCCCTCCGTCGTTCTGAGGCCCCCTGGTGGCCTCGGAAAACACACATCCAAGTTTGTGGCGTTAATACGGCGAAGCATGCAAAAGTTCAAGGGATGTGGATACTTTTTCTTTTTTTAAGTATGGAGGTCTTGGATGCAGGATGGGTAGGAAGCCAGCTGCGGGCGTCAGGATGCCGTCCTCCCTGCCGTTTGTTCCCCTCTCTAACGAAGCCATGATCTCACCTGCTGGTTCTTTATGCTGACCTCAGGGAAACCTGCAGCTGCACTGTGAGCTGGCTAAGTCCAGCTTCCTGTTGGTGTTTTTTTTTGTTTTTTGTTTTGCCTCTTTTGTTCACAGGAAGCGTTCTGGGTGTGGCTGCGGTTTACGATCCCATGTGTAAGATCTGAGCTCGGCTCTTATCCCGTCGCATTAAAGACGTGTGACATGAACTTTGAGAATAAAGACAAAACTGGTCGTTTCTGTTGCGGACTTCTTGACACGGTTACTTGATTAGACATAAGCTAGATTTTGTGTTTTTTAATATTAGCTTTATGGATTTGCTAGCTTAGCTTCTTTCCTTTAGGTTTTCTGTGTCTAATCGTCGTTTTCTCTGTTTTCTTCTTCTTGTTTTTAATTACCCTGATTTAAACAAACCAACTGGTAGTATTCTTTGTTTATTATTATTATTTTTTTTCTTTTTGAGACATTATTCAAAACCAGAACTGTTCACTGCCGGGTGCTCACTCTCACATATCAGATTGTCAAATCCTTATTAGACGCATTTTTTTTTTTCTAATCCCTTTATTGTGAAACGTAGCCAAAGAGTTGTTTGCTTTTTTTTTTTTTTTTTTTTTAGACCAAATTGATTCATGTTGAAGCGGTTAAAGCAGAGTTACTCTGAGGTGAAGCATTTCGGAACACAAGCTAAAACTAAAGGGCTGATCTCCATCTGCAAACTAATCTAGAAACCCTTTGACCTTTGATCCCTTCTCTGGCGGTATATCTTTATTATCTCCAGTCGTGCTGCTAGGAGAAGAGGGGCGTCTCGGTGAATGCTGGGTATGAAAGCACATCTGGACCCCAGGGGTCGACAGTAAATCAAAACCCAGCCTGCCGCATCGTTCGGTACGTTAGGAATCACCTGAGTTTGATTTAAAGGGACCACACCGAGACATTTCTCAGTCCGAACGTTGGGCGCAGAATTACAATTTTTTTTAATTGTTTGCGGCATGGTTTGATCTATTTCTTTATTTTATTTTACTTCTGTTTCCCTGCTTTGCTGAAGTTTTTTTTTTTTTTTTTTTTAATCAGTGCTAAATCTCTTCTCTTAAGGGTTTAATGTCATTATTCTGGACTATTATTGGTCACTTTGGCTGTAGCTTCACTGATGGGATGCATACAGTGTGTGTTGGTAGAGAATCTCTGTGTTTCCGTAACAGGAAACGGTCGACGGTCTGCAGGATTTCAGTGGCTATTTTGCAAATACGTACCAGTGCTGCTAAATGTTAAACACAACTTTTCACGGTACAGTTATGTTTTCTTTTTTTGTTTGTTTCTTTTGTTTTCAGTAATGTTCTGTTAAAAGGTAACACACAGCCTTTAAGTTGCGAGATATTTTAACACATTTGTTTTTTGACGAGGCGCTAGCTGGGAAGTAAGAAAAGTTTAAAAGTTTATTAAATATTATAAACATGAACTTATATACTTTGAGGGTTTTCACGTTGGAGTCTTTTTAACATGGTCAAATTGCGCTTTGGTCATTTCCTGTCTCAGACGAGCTTATTTGGATACTGTACAAAGACCCAAAGAAATGTCTCTAATTCAGTTAAATTATTAACTGCTTGCCATATTTTACCAGCAAATTCTAAGTAACGCCTTTGACAGCCCAGAATAGAGTTAAAGTCATTCTGGAAGCATTTAAAACAATAATGTGGATGTTACACATCCACATTATTATTCTGGCTATGATGTCCATAAATAATATTCTAAATGTTGATACTTTATATTAAATTGTTTTATAATTTAGAAAATATGCCTCCCACTCAAACTAATTTATACAAAAGGCCACCATAACTCATTCACTCACACACACACACACCCACACACCCCCCCACACACACACACACACGTTTAATTTACTGCATCATTTCAACACAATTATGCAACATTTCTCCAGTAATATGACATTTATATCTTAAACAGCTGATTTACTTCATGCTGTCTCCAACGCAACACGTCTCCGCTCAGAAATGAAGAAGTGTCCGGTGTTTTCTCAAAAATAAAAAAAAAATCCACAAAATGATTCCCATTTTTTTTTTCCCCCTCAGTGATGTCTCGTTCTATTTTTCTATAGAGAAACCCAAAAAATCCGTTTTGTCGTTTGTTTCTACGTAACTGAGGGGAACTTTTAAGGGCTTTAGTCAAATGATCACCTTAATCTGATTAATTGCTGTGACCGTGTGTGTTGCAGTTGATTGCTATGCATTTGTTGTTTTTCTTTTTAAAACTATAATATGTTTTCTCTACTTTTTCTTAAATGCAGGACCGGAAAATGCAAAGATTAGCAGCTCTGGTAGGAAGTACAAAACGGATTCCCTGTTACGTGTTCGACCATTTCAAACATTTGCCTTTTAGAATAAAATAGAATAGAAATTCCCCGCTAATTGCTCCTAAATAAGGTAGATGTTGTTCAGATAAAATGTAATTCCCTCACATAGGGATGTTAATGAAGCCACCAATTCATGTTTTGTGTTCATCTGACATTAAATGCGACGTCCAGGCTGTAGACTATCAGCCGAGAGGCAAACGGAGGATCCTCTGTAGTTTTTATGTCCGCTGTTCTTGTATTGTTTCTGTTTTTTTTTTTAAAAAAACATCTGAATGAATTTTTTTTTTTCATATTAATCATGCTACTGTAAATAGATTGTGAATATAAATGATCTTTTTGGAGATATTTATGGAATCTGAGGTTGAGGAGTTTGTGAATGGATGAGGGAAGCTGATTGTATCATCTATGGAATGTTTAATGTAAAAACAACAAAAAAAAAGTAGAAAAAAAAAAAGCTAACCTCCCCTTTACTTCCTCGCTGCTGTACGTTTTCAGAAACACCGTCAGCGTCCGTCCAGACGAACAGAAACAGCATCACTTACAGAACTCAGGCGTATGATTTTTTTTTTTTTTTGCCATTCTAAAGGAAGAAATCCAAAGCTGTGATCGACTCAGAAACACACTGTTATGGACTGTTATGGACTCACTCTCCCTTGATTTTTTTTTTTTTTTTTTATGAACATGCCGCAGAAGTGCACCACCACACACACACACACACACAAAAAAAAAACACAAGCATGTTGGGGAGAAAAAGTGCTTCTAGAATTCAATCTCACATTGAGTGTTTGCATTATCGTATATGCCCTTGTTACGGTGTTACTATCTCTGTATTGTGTAAAGATATACAGAGTTTCAGATGCGTGAGCCCTCAACTAGCAGAGGAAGAGTTTCAGTCCTATGAACAGGCAGAGCTTTCAGTTTTTTCTCCTTTTTTTTACCGAATAACTCGGTAAAAAAAAGATCATTAACAAGCTAATGATCCTGATTTTACAAGCTCTGTCAGTTGAACGCTTCCTAAATACAAAGGCAGAGAAAATTTTCAAAAAATGTTATATTTGCTTGAATGACCTTTATGTTGTGGACAGGCGGTTACTCTGACTGAAGACACACGTTCTCCTCTCAGTTCAGGAAGATTACTGTTGACGTACCATCTTTTACTTCCTGTTCCCCCTTAAGTAGTCATTGGCCTCTTTGGAAGTTACTGCTCAATAAAAACATCAGAACTATTGAAAGGTTCATAAAAAAGCACTAGCATAAACCCCTATTACATTTTGGAGATAGTAGTTGTTTTGCAACGGTAGAACTCCATTTTTGGGCTAGTTGTTAGCCTAAAACAGCTAGCTTATTCCTTATAAGGTTTTAACAGATTTTCACTTTTCAAATTCCGAATTGTCCCTTCAACAGTTTCGTTATCAGTCATACAAAATGCAAAGAAAGCCCTGCAGGCTATAGGAGCTCTGACTTTCAGAAGAGTTTGGACTGAAACTTTCTCTGTGCTGTTAGCCGGGGCCCAGTGTCTCTCTGTGGTTGTCCTCGTCCAGAGCCAGCTCAGCTAGCTAGCCGGCCGTATTTACTCTCTGCATGTGACCTCAACAAACTCCCATCTTGTGCACCATTGTCGCGTTGACGGCACCGGAGCGGGCGCCGCCTGCTGCATTTATTGTGGTGGGATGATGATGACGACGATGATGATGATGACTTTTTGTTGATGGGGCTTGTGTTTGAGATGCCTTCGACAATCATGTTCACATATCAGACCTACCATGACGACACAGGCTGGAGAAACTGATTCTGTTTGTTATTCTGGAATAAAACCTGAATGACTGTATGCTGACTACTGTCTGTGTTTGTATGGATGTAAGATAGTGTGACTACAGAGCAGTCACACTCTATAGTCTTCATTTACAAAGCGGCAGAAAATCAGTCTCAACACATGCAAAAGTGGTAGATACAGTTGAAACCAGATATAAACATAAACAGGCTAAAAAGACACAAGCATTTTGTTTTCTTACTGTATGAAGTTAGATCTGACCAAGCCTTTCTTGATTTAGCTTAGTTAGAATTACCAAAGTTATTTCTATTTGCTAAAAAGCCAGAAAACGTGGTGATGACAATATTTTTGAATTATTTTTTTGTAACTTTCCTCGAATTCAAAAGTTAAACACATCAAGGTCTTTTGAACTGTATGACTTTCGTCAAACCTTTTGGTATTCCTTCCACGAGTTACGCTCAGTTTATATAAATATCTGGTTTCAACAGACACAAACCAGCCAGAGAAACACGACAAGTTTGTTTCTAATAGACTTCTAGTTTATTTGGAAAAGTGTCAAAACTATGTCAAAAATAAGTGGGGGGCAAAACAGAAGTCAGCATAGCAGACATCAACTCAGGCAGGAACACAGGGAACTCGGGCACAAAGTGATCAACACAAAAATGCTTCATTTATCTCAAAGGGAAATGAAATGTCATAAATCAGACATTCAAGTATCTTAAGAGATACTTTTGGTCCTACTCTCCATCCTTGTGTCAATAGTCATCCTTGGCTGACTATTGGCACAAAAATCTGCCAAATAAAACCTAACAGCACGACAAAGAAAGGTCAGTACTGTACTACTCAGTAACCGATAGGAAACCCCATTGGGTCGGGATTATCTGCCCAAAGAAGAAGAAAAACTGAACAACAAATAAACGCCAAATTCCCCTTCCCCCTGACAATCAGACAGTAGTACAACCCACCCAGTGGTTCTGCTATTTCAGGAGAGCCGATGCAGTTTGGACACTTTTCTTTGACTAAACTAGAATTCCAAGGTAGCTGGAAACCCAACAAAGACAAATGAACCTTTTCATTTGTCAGTCTACAACAGACTGTTTATTACTGGACTATTTGGAGTTCACACATCAAGTTACCTTTATATGTCAGTGAGGCTAATAAAACATTCATTTTACATTATTGTTTTTATAGTACACACAAATCTGAAATGTCCAGTCATATCAATGTAGGTAAAAAAAAAAAAAGAAAGAAAAAATTTAAGCATTACGATTCAGTCTGAAAGACGATGCTGAATTTTTATTGTACTTCATTTTTGCTGCTTTTTCTTGATTTGTCTCTAAAATATTTGAAATGACACGTTGACATTTCTAACTTGACAATGTGGAAAAACTCAAGGGAACTTTGGCACATTGATTCGTCAGTCCTGTACGTTGGTACTCACCACTTCTCCATTTGTATGATTAGAAGTGGTGGGCGTCCAGACTGCGCTGACCAACGTTTAGCCTCGATGTGCTGCATAGCAGATGTTTGAAAGACAAAAGACAGATGTTACAAACATTTAAGGCCTTCACTACCCCTTGGTGGAAAAAGGCTTTTAGGGTTAAAAGAGTTCAAAACATGCCGCGGGCAGATGTTGCTAGCTTATAAAAATGGACGTTTGGCTTAGGCTGGGAATCCATAGAGGTATTCATTGTTTTCCCTCAAACCTTCCTGGTAGTTTCACAGCTTCTCAGCACTAGAACTGATTTTTTTTTTTTTTTTTGCTAATAGTGAAAACATTGTGGTTAGATCATGCTAAGTCCTCAGGTGGCTAGCGGTTAGCAGTTGGTGCCTAAACTTTACTAACGGTTTTCTTTCTCATCACAATTTCAAGAAAATTAATTGCCTAAAATCACCTTGCGCTCACACATAATGTGACATCCAAAAGTATGTGTATCCCTTCAACTAAACATATTACAATCATAAACTTCATTGGTTTTATTTAAATTCCATCTGATAGACCAACATGAAGTAGAACTGAATTATTAAGGGGAATGAAGGTGACAGTGACCCAGAACATCGATATAATAATTGCCATCAGTTCTGAATTGAATTATTTCTGCAGTGATTAGGGTAGACAAAATAATAATAATATTCAAGTATGTGTAAAATGCATCATTGAAAAAAAAAAACCTTCTTGAGTAAAATGGGTATTTGGTGACTATTTATTTAAATAATGTTTGGTTAAAATATTTTATGTATTGTTTTCTTTAGAAATTGTATAATCAGACACGGGCTGCACAGTGGCACAGTTGGTAGCACTTGCAGCAAGAAGGTTCTGGGTTTGATTCCCGGCCCGGGGTCTTTCTGCATGGAGTTCTCCTTTGTGCCTGGTGTGTTCTCTCTGGTTCTCTGGCCTCCTCACAGTCCAAAAACATGTCATGTTAACTGTCAGGTTAATTGGTTTCTCTAAATTGTCCCTAGATGTGTGTGTGTGGGTGTGTGTGTGTGCGCGGGTGCACGGTTGTGTGTCCTGTCTGTCTCTGTGTTGGCCTTTGACAGACTGGTGACCTGTCCAGGATGACCCCACCTCTCGCCCGGAACGTTAGCTGGCGATAGGCACCAGCAGCCCTCCAGACCCCACTAGGGATAAGTGTGTACAGAAAATGGATGGATGGATAATCAAACACAAAAGTATAACATTATGTAAATAAATAGTGTATTTTTTGATTAATAGAATGAAAATGAATGAACATGTTTAAACATGAAATTTCCATATCTCGCTTTTCACAACATAAAGCATCTAGAAGCTACACCAGCTGGTGCACGTTTAGTTTGAACAGAGCAAACTATTGGCAAGATGTGATCTATAATTGATCATATTCGCGGCAGACTCGGATCATTTTCTTTAGTGGTGTCAAAGCAAAGGGGGCCGTATTAGAATTCATGCGAGCCGCCATACTGCTAGGAGTTTTTATTTTAGTTCAGCAGAAATCACTGGCAGTGTGGTTAGAGTTGACTTTATCTCTCTGAGCCGTCTGCCTGAAGTCCTGGCTTCGCTCATCCCAGATATGATCCTTCATTAGCCGGCCTGGGCCAACTTCCCACAGGTCCAGTCTCTACACCTCTGCCGTTTCCTCCGACTCAGCTGGAGGTTATTCTCCCCGTTACCTCATCTCAAAAACAGAGGAATGACACTCACACGTTCACACTACAAAGCTCAGGGATTAAAAGCAGAGAAAAAGAAGAGGACTAAATCAAAGTCTTTCTATGCCGTTTAGGCCTAAGTAAATAGAAGACGTCCTACACGAGGGAACAGAAGTAAATATTTGTTGAATCCTGTTCCAGCAGATGTGCTTGTCAGCGCTGATGTCAGGCTCACGGCTCTAATTGCTTGGAAGTGCTGGAAGCCACTGATTGCTGCACTTGCTAAACAGACTTTTTTCTCTCTCTTTCTCTCTCTCCTCATCTTTAATTCAACAGTTCAGCCGCTTTTGTCCCACTTATCTGTAACTTGTCCTCTTCAATTTCAGCCTTCCTGTTGCTGAAGACCCTACTCACATGCTCTGTCGTTCTTCGCAAAGTCACACATATACTGCAGCTCCTAAAAGACTAATTACAAGCCGATATCTGAAGCGGCGAGATAACACGCATGCCTTGCAGCAGTCAGAACGGAGATCTTGAAATGTTTTGGAGTTTTTGCTGTGTTCAGAGATCAACCGTGTCAGCAGGCCTGGCATACCAGAGTGTCTCTTCTCAACCTTTTAGGGGACAAACCAATGGTATGTTCCCCCTAGGGAACTGCTTTCAATCCCCTTACTGATGCTGGAACCTACTGGGGAATTATTGTCTTTTGAAGGAATGTGTCCTTTCCTTTATGATCAGCGTTTTGATTAATTTTTTTCATTTAAAATTCCACAAGATGAAAGCGTTTTTCCACTGGAGTGAAGACTGTTTACATAGCAGTTCGTTTCCGCTCGTCAGGTTTTCTCGCTTTCTTTATTTTGTTGTAAATCTTTATTGCACAAATGGCAAATATACGACAAATGAACGAATAAGGTAAACAGAAGGACACAACACTTGTACGAATAAACATGCAAAAATTCACACATGAAATGTTCTGAGAATTTCACATGCCTGAATTTAGGGCTTTAGCATTAGCTTTCAGGAAATACCATGCTGCTGTAGCTCTTTAGCATTAGCGTAACTAATGTTTATGATCAGTACTGACTTAGGTTATGTTTTCTATGACAATGAAAATTTTCTTTCAGAATTCTATTTGGGGGCTGCACAGTGGCGCAGTTGGTAGAGTTGTTGCCTTCAGCAAGAAGGTTCTGGGTTCGAGATAGGCACCAACACCTCCTGACCTCACTAAGGGACAAAGGTGTTAGAAAATGGATGGATGGAATTTTATTTGGACCACTGTTTTACAAAGCTACAGCATTCAATTTTTGTTGCTTTCAAAAAAAATAAACATCCACGTGCTAAACCCATTTACATTTGCATCACACAATTAGCTCCTCTGGCTGAAGGGTGTTGCTGTATGACAATCTTTTAGCTGTCATGACATACTTACAGCTCCCTTTCGTGAATGGCATCATCAGTTGTTGGCAAGCTCTGCTAATCCACCGCACTTGCTTTTGCCGCATCCTCTTTAAATTTCTCTAATTTGGGTCACGCCATCCAAAATATTAGCAACGCTTCCATGAAATAGCTGAAAAGCACAAAACATTTTGTACAAAATGACAAAAAGTGATGGGCCCGTCTCCTCCAGTCTGCCTCCCACTGAGCTTCACTGAATTGTTTTCATTTCATTATGAAAGATCTTGTGACACGATGAGCACCAGCCTCCTTCCACTGCTTTCCCGTCTAAGTCAGAAGAATATCTCAGAGACACCATGCTGTTCAGAAAACCACGGCCCACATAAAAACATTCCAGTCACTTGATGGACCAGACACACACTCATCATTTTCTTTGTACAAACACATTCACATCTACACTGTCTCTATTCAAACCCGCTGTGTGTGTGCCTCATTAGTTTTTCAGCATTCCATTGACCCAAGAAATTGGTAATATTTAAAATATTATATTTAAATATGTTCAAAGCAGCTCTCATCTGTATGAAATTTTATATGTTTTTTCCATCTTTACATGGCATTTATATCTGGTAGTTTAGCTAAAAATCAAATAAGTTGACATGAAGTTAAATAGGCAGTATTGTGTTAAAAAAATACATCTTTTTTATTAGCTTTTTATGATGTTATAAAGTTATACCACCATCAAAAGCATACCTGGAGTGTTGCCTTGATTTGTTCGAGAAATCCTTCAATCTCCCACGGCAACCATTCAAACAAGTCAATAAATCTAAAATCCATTTTTAATGTTTAAAGCAAGGTGCTTACTTTATAGAACAACGTTTCTGTAAGTGTCTGTAAAAATATTCCCATGAGACAATTTATCAAGTCATTTTAAAACAGAGAGTAAACCTGCTAGCGTTAGCCTAGATCTTTAGCAAACTCCTAGCATGAAAACAAAAGCAACATAAGCAAGACATGAGTTCATTGAAGCCTGTAGCTGTATGTGTCAGGTCAGCATGTCCTTAGAAATGCACTACATGATGATATGATACATGTTTCTGGTGACATGTTGTCAGAACGTAGCTTTGTGCTCCCAGTAGCATGTCAGCTAATGCTACGCTCTATTTACATCAAAACTCTAGGCTTGACGTCACACTGGAAATAGTTATGTTCCAGTTGAGAAGTCAGGATTTCAACATGCTTGCTGTTGTCGACACGGGAAGCAGCCATTTTGAAACGTGAAGTCGGGACTTAAAGGTCCTATCTCAGGGTAGTTGGAGCTTCTCTCACATTCCGAGTGGGAAGTCTGAATTCAGGAAGCGTTTCAGTTGATTTATCTGACTTGAGAAGCTGTAATTTCCAACTACAAATGGAACGCAACATAACTTCCTGTCCACCATCTTGGAAGACAAAGAGAACAAAGAAGTACCCCAATGCAATGCAATTAGCAATCAGAGACGAAGAGATGAAAAGAAGCATTTTTATATTCATGAGTCATTGTTGTTGGGCATCATCAGGAAGCACAGCCTCTGTGATCACACATGAGAAGCTGCGAAAATAAACTTTGACTAGCATTGAGTCGTGAAGTTTGAAATTTATTTACAAGAAAATTATCTGGATGAATACTTTAACATTTGGAGTATTCATTAAGAAAAGACTGTCCAGCAGTCTCTCCATCTCCACAGCCAATTTTAGGTCCATTTAGAAGATGATAAAAAATTTTAAAAAATCAAAGCTGCATCCTCTCCTGTATCGCTGCACCTGTGAAGGCCCCGAGTGACGGCTCCTCCTGAGTCACTGCGTTGAGGTGATGCCCCGCATGCCTCTCTGCTGACCTCAGTTTCTCCTGCAGCTCCCGTGCCTCCTGCTCTGCCTTGCGTGCGGCCTTGCGGGCGTTTCTCAGGGAGCGCTTCACCTTGCCAACGCGCTCCTTCAGCTGCCGGTTCCTCCTCTCGGCTGCGGCCAGGCGCTCCTGCAGCTTCCGGCCGCGCTCCTCCTCCTCGAACAGAGCCAGCTGCACCGAGGAGCACAGCAGCTGGAGCAAGAAGAGAGGAAAACAGAGTGGTAAAACCAAACCACTGCAACTAACAGCTGTCACAACATCAGGTTCTGCTATGTGAGGAGGAAAAAAAATAGGAACTTAGGGTCTTATTATTTATCTACACATGCAACCCGTTCCCAGTTCTACTCTATAAAAAATACTTAGAGAGTTTATAGAGTATATCTGGTTGTTAGTCTAATAACCACATTCTTTCCTTGGATACCCTAGATTTTTGTCTCAGTGGATGACATCACAAAGCCTACCTGGTTAACAACCTCTTTACACTCTTCAAAACCTACTTCAAAAGGGTATTAACAGTGAGACATGATGCACAATACAGAGCTCAAACAAATGGAACTAAATTTTAACAATATATTTGGGGAGCAATAAGTTTTTTCAAAAGAAAAACCTCGTACCAACCACCTTCCTGTCTTTACACCCCCTACCCAGACTTAAGATGTATGATGAAGATGTAATCAGCCTCCTTCGGCATCAGAAGACCAAGAAAGCTTCCTTGTCTAAGTCCCTCACCATCCTCAACATCTACATGTCTGCTGTGGATCACTGCTGGTTCCAAGGAACGACCCTTTCTTGTGACCTCTGATGGTCCTCACATACATATTCTGTTCAAAAGAAGAAACTGGATGTCCTATAACTTAAGGCAGGGACCCTTAAATCCAGACCTTGAGGGCCAGTGTCCTGCAGATATGCCTCTGCTTCAATACGCCTGGGTCAAATAATCAGGTCATTAGCAGGACTCTGAAATACTTGACTGCAACGAGGAGGTAACTCAGCCAGTTGACTGACACACCTAAAAGTTGCAGGACACCCTTGTGATTTGAGGGACCTCTGACTTAAGAAGTACAACCTGTCACAGGAGCTGCTGGTTATCTTCCACACTGTGTGGTTTGGCTCATCCACAAAACAAGACAAGTCCAGGTTACAACGGACAATTAGGACTGCAGGGACGCTCATCAGGGCTGACTTTCCCTCCACTCAAGACTTGTAAAGGTCTAGGGTTAAAAAAAAGGGCAGCTAACATATCTGCAGACCCCACACATCCTGGACACAAACTGTGTAGCCTTTACATTCAGTTCGGTGATATGATAGTCTGGTGAAAGCCAGCTCCTTGTTCTAAGTTTTGCTTCGTTTAAAGGGTCTGGACCCTCGAGTGTTGAGAAACGATTGCTCGCTGGAGGCTTGGCCTCTGTTGAAGTTTTAAGCGATTGGATCTGATCATGCCCCATTGCTAATGTTTAGTCGTGACGTATGTAAAGAGCCAGCTTGATGAAATTGTCTACACTACAAACAACAATCCCCCACTGTGACAAGAGAAGTCTTGAGCTAGATGACATCTTTGTCGGTAAAATGTCTTAAACATTCCCTTTTTTCTGACTTCAACTGCTCATTAGTTGGAAGGGTTCCCAACACAGACTGAATGGCTTCATTCACTTCCTCTGCTGCCATTGCCAAACTACAACCATAGGCAGAGTTTAATTCTAAAACAGAGTATTGAGCATAACTGCATTGGAAAGCAACGGCCACACTGGTAATGTAGCACTGTTTGGAAAAAACGAGCTGCCACACTCCGGTTGAACATCAACACCATGAATATCTACTTTCCCTTTTGTCTTTATTTATATTTCAAATGTCTCCAACAAGAGCAAAGTAGAATTCAAGTCAAATTCTTTGTTTGTCTGGACAAACTTGGCAAATAAAGCTGATTGTGATTCTTAATAGAGTAAGGGTTTCTTAGAATTGGCTTATTTGTGATCACTTGTTCTGAACTTACGCTAGTCATTCACTGGTCACTGCCTGTGTGTGAAACAATGATAACCAAACACCATTTGGGTTTTGTGATAATATTTTGTAAGCTTCATGGAATTCCATGTGAACTTTGTTTTCATTATTATAATCTTCTTGGATCTGAGAACAGAGCACTGTAGGATCTTCAAGGCCTTCTACTATCAGTAGTTCTGTTGCAATTAGCAACATGCCTGAAACAACACACACACACATACGCACGCACACGCCCGCACACACACCCACGCACACGCACACACATTATTGTATCACATTCCCATGACTTGACGTGTGCAGATGCTGAACTGTCCACGGTCTTAGCATATCCCAATTAGATTGCATGCCTAAGTCCAGCCTACTGTCTGGTGAGTGTGTGCACAAGAAGATAAATATGTAATGTACTCTGATTACTTTATAAATGTGGGATGAGTTTTCAGAAATCTTTAACTTTCAGTCAGTGTGTAAATAATCCAGTTCACCTTTTTGACCCCTCTACAGTCATGTAAAAAAAATTATATACATCCTGAAAGGGACTGAATGTTTTTCTGATATCTGGATAGACGGTATTTCAACATCAGCAGCTGTGTTTCCATTACAAATGTGTGCAAAACTTTGATGCTTCGCTATTGTGAAAAAGTGCATCGTTTCCATTAAACAAGAAATCACACGCGGATAAGCTAAATCATTAAAAAACATGCAGCGGCATCATCCTACCACTACTTCCTGTTGTCTTCATTGTCTTTTCCTGGTGTGATGCGACAAATGTGTTTCCATAGCAGTTTTGTGAAATACACAAATTTTGATATGGCTGAAAGGCAAAAAAAAACTGAAAACAAAAAACAATTTCAGAAGGGCACTTTGTTTGTCCAAAACTCAAAGTACAGGTGCTTTGGCATCTGTAGCATCTATCTGTGCACGCGCCTAGTTGCTCTAAAATTGAACACATGCACAATGTTTATGTGCACACATGATTTTAAAAGTGAGGTACGTGCTGAGCTGGGATCTGCTCATATCAAGGCGCTCGGTGTGACGTCTTCAGAACACACACACGCACACACACCATCTGTGAAAACATCCGGGTGTTACCCTCCTGCTGCTGGGTATCATCTGGATAAACAGTCTTTAGAGAACATGTAAAGACACACTTCAGCACTATTTATCTTCATGTTCATGTAAATTTTCCCAAATTAATTTAGGAAAACAAAATAGTAGTGTTTTAAATTGCTTGCTATGGGCTAACATCAGGACCCAACCCAAGTTTTTAAATGTTTATATTAACTTGCTGTTAAGAGTCACACTAACTACCGCTTTACTACTCAAACTGGGTTTTTCAATCAGTTTGACAGATGTTTGAAATATCAGTAAATCATACATCAATTTATGATTTAGGCCAATCATAAATTGGCCTAGAAGAATTTAACAACTGTTAGCTGTTTGGCTAACCTGGACGATTTGAGCTGTGGAACCAAACAGAGAACGTGGAAACTGGAAAAAGGAAAGATGTTCACATCGGAAGATATTGCCTCATGTCTGTTGACAGGCGGCAACATTTATTTAAAAATGAAGAGGAAATATATGGCAAAATGTCGAGTGATGTAAAAAAAGAAAGATAAATCATTACCAAACTTTTCCTTTGAGGTTTTTAAAGGTACACATGTCTAAAACCAAGACAGATTAGTCACTCCCAGAATATTTAATTGAGTCCCAACTGCCAGTACCACAGTGGTATTAAAAAAAATACAACTTACAACTTAGTTTTTCTAGATTACCCAAAGGTAAGGTATACCTTCTGATAATCTAAAATCAGGTTGCTGTGGTAACCAGTTCAGAGGGGCTATCATTCAGAACTGTCCATTTCAAGCACAACTTGTGCTCACTCCATCACTAAACTTCATAAAAAAAAAAAACTACTTTCAATCATATCACAGCAATGACCCAAAAGTAAATCTAGTTAATCTCATGGAAAACTATGCAAACGCTCTGTCTGCGCCGATGAAGATTCCCTCACATTGTGATGCCAGGTGCCTGAAAGTGAAACTGACATCATGACCTAATGTCTGATTAACTCAGCTAACAGTCAACAGACCAGTTGGGGGGTAGAGACGCAGGAATGGAATTCCATTCCCAGACGGTTAGCAGATTCTTAAATATGAACAAAGAGTGAATACTCACAGGAAAAGCAACAACTAATTCCACACTATTGATCCCAATGCGCACACACTAATCAACCAGGATTACATTAAATGGTTACTGGCTTGTACTTCTGTAGCGCTTTTTCTAATCCAGATGACTCCGGCTGGTCACACATTCACACCCTAGTGGTGGTAAACATTGTGACAGCAGCTTAAATGTCCACTATAACATCATCAACAAAGACCTTGTGATGTTTTCCATCGGTCCTGAATGACCTGCGCACCAAAACTACGCCACCAAATCAGTAGGCATTCACAAGATGCTTGGTGATGTGCTCCTTTATTCTGCTCTGAAGAAGGTCATAGGTCAGGGGTTAGAGGCTGTGCTCATTCTGGGGATGAGCTTTCACATGTACAGACCATAACCCAAAGGCAAGGCAAGACCAAACAGCTGTTCTGCTCTGGGGACGTGGAGGAGAGGCAGACGAAAGGAGAGGCTTTTTTTGTTCAATTCTTGGTAAAACAGTTCAAGATTTCAAGATCTCACACTTACGTACTTGATGTTATCACAATCGCAAGTGCTTTGATGCCTCCACATATTCTTCAACTGTGGTTTAAATTCCCCTAAGATTAGAGCAGGGAAGGGGTTTGCTAGTCGTTTCAGGTGCGTGGGAACCAGATGGACAGAGGAGGCTTCCTCCGCAACACTTTCCTGCCAAGCCTTTAATTAACTTTTGGTCAAAGCCTCGTCTTATCAGTAGCAGTCACAGCCGCTTTTTCATGTTTTGTTTTTTTTTCTCTCTCTCTCTATTTTACAGCCGTGGTAACAGCAGCACAGCGTTAAACTGCATGAATATTCCTTTAAAAGAGTGTTAATAGTTTATTGTCAGGGAAAACTCAGGCTCTAACAGCCATGTTCGCGCCTTTAAGACTTGTCAGACTCACATTAACATTTTATGAGAATGCTCAGAGGGCTGCCTGTTTCTCTCAGTAGTGAAACACTGAAGTTTACAAAGTAACACACAGGGAGAAAGTCTGTCTGTGTGCGTGCACGTGCGCGTTGGTGTGTGTGTGTGTGTTGGGGTAATGAAGGAAAGGAGTACAGAAGCAGAGCAGAAATGCCTCCCTGCTGGTCTCGATCTTTCTTCCCACTCATCTCTCTTTGTTCTTTCTTATCGTTCTTCATCTCCCAATCCAAACACACACACACATATAGACCAAATAATCTAGAAGAGAAGAACTTTTCAGCTGTGAAGACACTAAAGTGTGTGTGGCTGTGTGTGTGGACGGGAGTTCATTGGACACATTTGAGAAGTGAAATGGAAAGTCTTAGTCTTTTATTGATGCCATGTTGCTCAGCAGACCAACACACCGCCAGAGTTGGAATAGTTTTAGATTAAGTTAGTTCTATTTAGTTTTAAGCATGCGTTTGCTAGTTTTTATTTAACTTATTGGTGAAATGTTGTCTGGTTTCAGTTTAGGTTTTATTAGTTACAGACACAGTTTGGTTCATTTCTAGACGCAGAAGAATTCAAAAACAAAGAGTATTATATCTCTAAGTTAAGTATGTCTTAGTTTTATAAATACATAAAATAGTAGATATACTTTCTCATGCCTTTGCTGAGCGTTCTCCTGTTCTCTCTGTGCCTGCGTTGGTTCTCTCCTGGTACCCCAGCTTCCTCTCACAGTCCAAAATCATGACTGTTAGATTATTTGGCCTCTCTAAATTGAAATGGATGCAAGTGTTCAAGTAAAGGCTGGAAGAAGAGCAAAACAGCAGCCACGGCCCAAACTGTCCTCACTGACACCAGCAAGTGGTGGATCTCAACTGTTTGATCTTTGACCTCCATGAGGCAGAGGGCTCTACTGCCTGAGGTAAGGACAATTGGATGTGCTTAAACACTTTAGATTTTAACATTTTTCATATCACAACCTCAAACTTTGTGCATTTTACTGTGATCTTAACTCATAGAGCATGATGCTGCCACCACTCTGTTTCACCATGGGAGTGGTTTGTTGTGTTAATGATCAGCACGCAGCTTGAAATTATTGATCGGGTCTGAAATTTGGGTGTAGTGATGAACTCTGACCTGAACATTCAGAAACACATTAAGACAGTTATAAAGTCGGCCTTCTATCACCTGAAGATCATCTCCAGGATTAGAGGACTGATGTCTCAGCGAGATCTAGAGAAACTCATCCATGCGTTTATCTTTAGCCGCATTGATTACTACAACAGCGTCTTCACAGGTCTGACTAGCAAATCAATCAATCAGCTGCAGCTGATCCAGAACGCTGCTGCTGGCGTTCTCACTAAAACCAGGAAGATGGAGAACATCACACCAGTTCTAAAGTCCTTCACAGAGAGAATAGAATACTGTTGTTAGTTTATAAATTACTGAACGGCTTAGCACCAAAAGTCATTAAAGATCTGCTGTTGTAGCATCAACCTTCCTGATCTCTCAGGTTTCTGGTTCTGGTTCTGCTCTGCATCCCCAGAACCAAACGAGGAGAAGCAGCATTCAGCTTCTATGCACCACAACTCTGGAACAAACTTCTAGAAAACTGCAAAACATCTGAAACACTGAGTTCCTCTAAATCCAGATTTAAAACACGCCCGTTTAGAGCTTCCTTTCACTCTTAATAGCTTAACCGATATATCTGATGTATATTTGCTTGATGATTTTGATGACAGCATTTGACAAAATGTAATGCTTATTACTTCTTTGTATGATTTGTTTTTATAACTGGTTGCACATTGTTGCTGAATTGTGCTGCACAAATCAACTTGACTTCTTACTTCCCCACCACATGCATCACTCTGCATGTGGGCTAAAAAGTCCAGTGTTGCTATAGGTAAGTGTGGCTCTCCAGACACACAGCCGCTTACCCTGCTGTCCTCCTGGGTGTCCCACTCTGGGCTGAAGGTGTGGAACGGTTGACTCCCTTGACTGCAGTTGGAAAACTGGAAAAGGCTGGAGAAGGTGCGCCTGTTCTCCGCTGTGTCGGGGAAGACTGCATCCTGGAAGTTCACACCATGAGGCAGGAGGCTGTAGTTCTCATCCATCCTTAGGAGGAGGCAGACAGGACAAGAGCGAGAGGACATTCAGAATCCCGTGGCTCTGATCTGAGACGAAACTTAAATCATCGTAGCACCGCACCTGAGGAAGAAGAAGTAGGAGTAATTTTCCATCACGGTGTGGGACTGGCAGGACAGGTACCCCAGCCCCGTCAGGTTGAGCCTGGATCCGGACGGCACCTCCAGCATGCTGCCCCAGGCCTGGTCGCACAGCAGCTCCACCTCCGCCGAGTACAGCAGCCCTTCCTCCGCGCTCAGGTAGCCGAAGGGCAGCGAGTTGTGCGCGTTGCCCGCTCCGAAGCCCGGCGGCTCCCGGTGGATCGCCAGGACCCGAGCGTACACGATGATCTCCGCCAGCTCCGCCCGGCAGCCCTCGCTCAGCGGCCGCCACTCGGACGGCAACTGGCAGCCGTGCGTAAAAGTGTCCAAAGTGTCCAACTGCGCAAAAACGCACAGCGTCCCAAGGAATAAAGTCGAGGAGATCATTCCGAAAAGTCTCGAAATTCTACCGCTGTTTTTTTTAGAGAGGTTTTGCTCGTTTTATACTATTATTCAACTGATTCTATACCACAGGTATGTAAAGTATGCGCACAGTTTTATCTATGGTTTGGTTTGGTTTTGCTATGACCTGAGCGCTGGAGGATCCTGTCTGAAGTCATCTAAAACAAGGTATCTACAAACCTTTGAAACGGCCAGCGCTCTGACATTAACACACCGTTCAGTGTCGGAAACTTCAGGCATTCTGTGCTGCATTCACTGACTGATGGACACCTCAGGTATTTGGGAATCCCATCTGCTCCGGTTGACATGTAAAGCAGAAAACTTACATTGTGTCGCAATAAATTATTATTATTATTATTATTATTATTATTATTATTATTATTATTATTATTATTATTATTATTATTATTATT
>CAEGAE010022880.1:0-13704 GCA_903067095.1 Girardinus metallicus | reverse complement strand
CATGAGTAAGTCTTCATAAATATTTATGACTGTTGTCATAAAGTGTCATTTGGTAAATCATGACACTTTTAATACAATGTTGGCATTATTCAACATGTCTTTGTTATGACTACTTGACATTAACCAAGAAATCATAATCTGACATAAATTTGTTGTAAAAGTATTAATGATTACACTTTAAAAATTACGTAGCTTTATGTTATTAAACAGTCTTATTCACAATCCATAAAGTGTTACCTAAGTTTTTTTTTTTAGAATGAAGTACTTAAGCTTCAGTGTTCCATCACATTTTCAGTCAGTATGTACGGTTTTGAGTCAGCAATTGGTATTTGCTGTGAACATCTCACTGCCTCTGGTATTTTTATTAAACTCTGGACCCCATGGTTGAGTTAAACTCAAGCTCAATCAGTTCGTTCATTAGAAAAAACTGCTGATCTCCTATAGTCACACTGAAATATGAAAACAAATAGTGTAGCTATCAATGTAACGGTGCAGTCCAGAGAAATTGTCAGTGTATGTCATGTCCGTGTTTGCATGCTGGTAAGTTGTTCCTGAATCCACAGTCCATATGAGAACAAGACTTTAAGCTTGCAAATAAGTCTCTGATCATATTTCACAGGAATAGGAAAGCACAATAGGAATAGTAGCAGACATACTCACTTCAAAATTATTTCAGCCCTCTGAGATATTCTTACATTTTAAAATATCCTTCAGAATCAAGTAAGTTTAAAGTCTGGAGGATAGAGAAAGTTGGTTCAATCTTTACCACCAGCCTTCAACAACTTCAGTTCAAAAGAAGACAGAAACAGAGAAATTCAAGAGCGTGTTCAGGCAAAAGGCGAGGGGACACTTACATACACATTGCTGAATGAAAAATCCTCCAGGGTTAACTTCTTTCTCTTTGAGCTTAGGCGATTGCCTGGCGTGTTAAAGACCACTCTTCTGCCCCACCATGAGAGCTGCAACTATCTTGGTCGTAAAAACAAATGCTCACGTAAATAGTCCACTGTGGGTCTGAGCAGAATCAGAGAGAGTGAGCCAAAAAAGGAAACATAAGGACGGAAGGAGGGAGGATAACAAAGAATAGTCCCTTTAAGAAGGTATGGTCCTTTATGGTGACTCCCCCTTTTTTAGTCAAATAAAGTACAAGGGGAGTTACCTCTTTTTTTCTTCCCCCAAACCGGAGAATAAGGATTCTTCTCTCTTAAGCTCTGCCTTCCTTCCTACTCTCAGCGAGAGCGAAAGTTAAACCCGGCTTTACACAACTGGAATGTGACAGCAGAAGAGAGAGAGGGCGAGAGAGAATGAGATGGAGAGGGAGGAACAGGGAGAGAGAGACGTGGGACATGTGTAGTGTCCCCCTCCACTGCTATGTGAGTGAGCAGTCAAACATAATTACAAAGGGGAGGGACAGAGCAAGTCATAGAAGGCGAGGGGCTGGTGTGGGCGTGCGGGTGGGTGGGTGTAAGTGTGAGAGAGTGAGCACGAGACAGAGAGACGGAGAGCAAAGAGAAATGTCAGAGTGTATCTCTGGGAAATAACTTGAGAGTTTCATTCAACTGATCCTGGAAAATCTGGAAGCGGGATGTGAGTGAGCTGGAACATGCTGCTAGGAGCTGCATGTAATTGAAGACACACTGCAATGCCTGGATGCAAAGATGAGATATTCCAAGCACAGTATATCTAACTTTTAGGACAAATGTATTATTATATCTGCAGTAGGCAGACATTTGGGAGAAACATAACCACTCATTTACTCTAATGTTGAGAGGACAGTGTTTTCTTCTCAATATGTCATTTGGCGCTGTTCTCTGGCTTTTAGATCCAATGAAATACAATGAGGCACAACAAACAATGACTACTTAGACATAGAGTATGTTGTGGACGTAGAGTATGTTAAAGATAGGACTTTCAGTACACCTCCGTATGTTTGAAGCACGGCAGCTCTGCTCGCCTTTGGACAAAGATGCACAATGTATAAATCAGACATAAACTGGAAATGATATCAGATATACTCAATGTAAAATAGTTTTTGTAAAACCATAAAAAAAAAACTTTTTTCTATTAATTTTAAACTACAGGGCTATGGTAGTTTTGGTAAACAGCTCAATAGAACATCATTGTAACCTGGACAGGTTGCCAGTCCATCACAGATTCTAAATACTTTTATAATATATTCTCCAAAATGGTCTTTGGCCAATATGGGCTTTGTCTGCAAAGCCCATATTGACAAGTCAAGTGGATTGTTTCCTTAAACTGTTCAATGTCCATGTTAATATTTTTGAAGATAAAATAAGCTGCTGTACTGATGACAGAAAAGCTGAACAGTGGAGTTAACTCCTTGTGGACTCTTTGAAAGAAGTTAAACTAAAAACTTTAAAATGCCAAAAATTCCAAAATAATTGTTCTTATTTGACTCCTACCCCCCAGACAGACCCTCTCCTCACACACACAAATATTGCTCACTGTCCCATAATCCCTCTCTCTTTCTGCAGTGGATAAGGAGGCCCTCTCCCTCTGCAGGAAGAAAACTGAAACCAGCCACAGACTGGAAAACATTAGTCTGCCCCCTCGGTCTACTGATTCAACATTCTCCGCATATAAATGAAAACAAGAACAAGCCACAGATTGAAAAAGATGTGTGTACTATTTGGGAAAACAACGCAGAGTCGTTGCATTTGACAAGTTTGGTCAATATTAGTCCAGATAAGCCTATTTTGAAGTTTGAAGAGCATTGGCCCATTTGGCAAAAAACAAAACAAAAAAACAGAACAGTCAATTTTTATATGTGCTGAGTAATACATTTGCTTTTACATCCAACATGTGACTGGGTGAAAGTTAACAGATTCTGTCTATTATGTTACCTGTCTAAAGAAGACAAATGGCTTACTGGGTTGAATGCAGAACATTCCTCCACTCTGGAAAGAGCTTCCAATGCACAGTGCTGGAATGGCTATTTAGACATAAGTGGCTCTGGCTCCAAGCTCAGACTTTAGAGAACTCACCAGTTGTAACAGACATCATTGTTAACATGAAACCTGGCCTTATTATGAGCCATAACAGAGAGAGAACTTATTGCTGAAGTAATGGGATGAATAGGAGGACAGAAGGATTTTTTTCCCTAAAGGCTATGATGATGTTGACAACATTGTAGAGAAAATAACAGAGGGCAGGAAGTAGAGAGGATCCACCCACGATAATTCCATTAGCATTTAGTAAAAATGATGTGATTAATGCCACAAATAAAGACAAAATAAATAAAGACAGAACTTTTGGCAGCTTTAAAAAAAGCTGGGTTATGTTTAGCAATTAAAGAGACAGAGCTTTGCAAAATTGGTGATCGGAAATCAGCCAAAAAATCTCTTGATTGGTGCAGTTCTGTCAATACTATTTTTGTTAAAAATAAATGTTTTACTTTACACATTTATTATTATTATTATTATATTAGGGATGGAATATGCTGGGCACATAAACTTAACTTGCTTTGTGATGCATGTGAGAGTGACTAATTTTAGACACAAAACACTGAATGAACTTTGATTATTCAGATTAGTCAGGCACTTTGTGGTAAAGCAAAACACTTTGTTAGCATTTGAATAGACAGAAAAAAACACAAAATGAACAGTCACCACCTGTTGATTACAATACATTTGGATTATCTTTGCTTAGAATTACATGAGATATCGGACAGGGTGAACAGAAAAAGATCAGCTGTGATAAAACACCTTTTCTGCTTCATGATTCATTTATTTTTACGAAAATTTAACAGCCTCTCTCAGCTGAGATCACACCAGCTACTCATTCAGCTTAATGAGAAACATATGACTACAACACATTCTGTAATGTCAAGTGTGGAAACATTAAAGTCAGGGAGGACTATTATGTTTGTTGTTACTGAACTGTTCAGACATCAGTTCACTGAACAACTTATGCAATTTTACAAATCAGTATAACGCAGAAACTCACCTGATGTTCCTCAACCTTATCCACTGATTGTACTGACAGCCGTTCTTTTTTTGTTGCTGGACAAAGACTGTTAAAATTGTGTTAATATTGTTAGCATCTGTGGAAAAGATATTCAGTTCAAATTTTGGCAATCAATTCAATGCACCATAAAAGATAAACAGAATCAGTTTCCATTCATAAATATATAATCAGATCAAACCAATAGAAATCAATCATATGGACAAACTTAAATTTGACTCTATTTTGTTATAGTACAGTTATAATACACAGACTGTCGAAAAAAGTTTTAAAAAGGCATATAGGCACATAAAGACCTGCTAACACAATATTTCAAAATCACTTAAAATATACTTTTATTCTTTATGTTTTCATAATTAATTTTTTTTTTCTTAAGTATGTTTATTCACTGTAAGAAATAAATTCCCACACAAAGAAAGCAATTCTCCTAACATTGAATAATCGTGCCACAGTGATTGTCAACTCTGAAAACCCACAAAATACATGTCACTAAAAATATTTCTAATTTATATTTTAATTTTATAATATGATCCAAGTGTCTGTAAACATTAAATTATAAATCTGTGATGTTTCCCTTTAGATATACAGTAAATATTTTTAAACACTCTTCAAAATGGGTAAGACAAATGAACTTGCCTGCATATAGTGCAGATGTGTTGTGATCTTCATAAGTGCTGACCTAGATACAAGAAAACATCCACATACTAAAACTTTCCTGTATCTACTGTAAGGGCAGACAAATGTTTGCAGGATTTGAAACAATTAGAAGAGTGACAAACAAAGTTGGATGAGGACTCATGTTTATTGTGCCACCACATATAGTGATGAGTGACAGGGGAAAAGGAAAAAACTCTCAATTTCTGTCGAGTAAGCTTTGTGTTATGAGAATGGAAAGAATTCACAGGGATTCTGCGGCTTCCACAATTTTTCTTTGCCCAAAACATGTGGCTAATAAACTAACGATGCAAGAACATTTTTCAGTCACCTGAGTCTTGAGTTGAGCTATCGTGTGCTAGGCCTGTTCGACATGCTAGTCTGGCTACCCCAGTTCCATTTGGAACACAAAAAACTGATTAAAACCTAAACAGGTTTTAGAGATTAGAGATAAAGAACGGAAAGTCCTCTTCTGACTGATAACGGCGTAAAATGCTGTGTCACATACACAGATGTGTGCAACCATCTGTGAAAAATTGTAGATAACTGAAGAAAAAAGCACATGGTTCAGTGAGCACACTATAAAACACGTGTGTTTTGGGGTTTATGTTGACCAAAAATCCAGCTATACAATGAGCTTTGAGAGAGAATGATGAGTCCCAGCAGCAGCCACTGTCTGCCTGGCTGGGCAGCAGCTTCATACAACTGAGCCAAAATAAACATCTTCCCCACAGTCTCCTCTGCTGACATGAAATGAATGTGTGCAAGTAGGTGGAGTATTATTGTTCATGGGTGCCTGTGTCTATGTGTTTTGGAACCACTTCTGCAAAACCATTTGTGACTATTCAAACCACAAGTTTCTGAGTTACATCTTTATCTTCCTCATTTCCCCAGTTACATATAAGTCATCCCCAAAGCAACCATATCGAAAGAACCACAGGCTCCAATACCGGGTTTGTCTTCCGCTTAAAAACACTGGCAGTAAACTCAAGGGTCCATCATTCTGCCACTCACTAAATTTTCTTACACAACAAATACTAAAATTATGAAGGAGAAACGTAATTTAATTTATGTTGAAAAATATGTCGATAACTTTAGCATGCTTTCACTAAAAAGTTCTACTATGACTTGTTTTTGTCTTTCTTAGATTAATTCAGTGATACTGATATTTGGAGCCTGCTTTTTTACAGAAATATTTATTTACTTATTTTTTCAAATGATCATAATCAGTTCCTGCTGTGTATTAGGAAAAATCCAAAATGGCTTACTTTACAAACACACCATTTCATACTGTAGCCAAGATAGCCAAACACAAAACAAAGTTTGTAGATTGCTGATGATCATATGTTAAGGATGATAAATGTTGACGTGGTTCTTCCAATAACGACAATGAGTTTATGAATAATAACAGTATTAAGTCTTAACGTCAAAATATATAGAAGGGGTTTGAAGATTTGAAGATGAAAAATGTGCATCGTGGCCGCTGGCCAGGTGGTGAGCTGGACATATCTGTTCTGGACAACTAGAGTAAATCTGCCACTGTATGAAGGATTTTATGAAACAACTCCTGCCTTTTTCCTGTGTATTTTCATCCCCTGGATTATTTACAACCAGTAGGTATGCTGCTTGTACACCTGTAAATAAAACAAGGCTGTATTTTTGGCTCTTGACAAGCACCACAGTCACCTTGTTTACTATGTAATACATCTGGAAAAGATACCATTGCTCGTAACTTACAACCTTTTTCACAGAGGATAAAACATAGACACTGCTGCATGATGTACTTAACTTTTCATGAGTAAAACATCTGACAGTATTGCTTAATAGCACCTTGACAAGCTGTCGCTTTCCAAATATCATAGAGGTATACTTTCTTGCTATCTGACAAGCATAGTGATTTTAAAAAAAGGTTACTAAAATATCTACAGTCACAAAAACACAGGCATTTTATGTTTTTGCACTTTTTCCCAATTTTATTTGTTTTATATTTAAAGAAATATGTTCGATATAAACTTTAAGGCATTGTTTTTTTTAATAAATGATACAGACCTACAAAGTTTTAAATGACTCAGTGTTAATTCTTTAAAAAGAAAAAAAAAACATTGTGAATCACAGCATTTCTGCCCTAAGATCTGTAGAGAACCAGATTAACATTAGGGAGGTATGACTGAAAGCTATAAGGAGACCCTAACTATTAGGTAAGAATTTTCTGTTTTCTATTTTATATAGTTCAACAGAAATGTGGCAGAGGGATTTCTTGCACACTAAAGTGGAAGCAGTAGTAAAGGCTCTATGTATGAGTACATACATTCTGCTTAAATTACACTTGGCATTTGTTTATGATCTTCTTTCCATTCAGAGGTTACAAACTCAAGGCTGGAAATTGATGGGCAATGTAACCCAAATTGCAAGAAAACCAACAGAACGCTACAATGAATTAATTTCCTTTTTTGCAACTGAATCAGTTTACTTCAGCTTTCTTTGACTCTCCTCAACAGTGTGTGGTATAGAGTTCAAAACAGGCTGTGATGGTTTTGATCCATTATCCCACATAGAACAGATCTGATGTAAAACCTTCTAGAGAGTTTGAAAGAGCCTCTCCTTCATTTTGATATAAGTTCCAAGGCTTTAATACTTCTTACAGGAGGAAAGTAGGAAATGCCTTCGGGATAGCGAGACAACCTTAAAACTGAGATTGATTCAGAAAGATGAAGGAGGGTTTTTTTTTTTTTTTTTTTTGTTTGCTTTGGGTTCATATGATTAGAATGACTGTTCATAGATCATGTTTAGTTAACGTCAGATTCAATTTATAACGACTTTATGTAGAACAGAGTAGCTGTTGGGCTTCCCTACATGAGGCAGGAATGTCATAAAATACAAAGTTATTTCATGGAGGTCTTCAAATAAATAAATGACAATACAGCACAAAGGTATTTACCAGCCCATGAATACATTTTTCACGTCATTACAGTAGAACCACGAAATTAAATGGATTCCTTTTTGGTTTTATGTTATAGTTCAACATGTGTAATTCGCAGAGGGAAAATCATATATGGTTTTAACCAAAACTGAGGTTTTGGCTGACATACAAAAGCTCTGTGTGTGGGAGAACACTAACACTACAAAAAAGAAAAATGTGAAAAAAGTTCAAGTAGAGATAAATATCTCTGTAAAGCACCTAACCATTAAACTGACCTGAAATATACATTTTACATTGAGCATAAATGCTCTGGCAGGTTCTTACATGTAAATCTTTATTTTGTTATATTGTATGTTCCGTGCATTAAAAATAAGTAAAACATTATCTACTCGTTTGTTTTACAAACAGCAACTTGAATTAGTGGTCAGATTGGGTCGAATTTATCACAAAATTTAAGAATATTAAATTTATCCATCTCAGGTAGCTACACTGAAAGCAAATATTTACTTTGTGAATAATTGTTAGAGTTAAATATTTCTTTTCAACCCTTGTCTCACCAATTATATGGCGTTACAATTGTTCTACTCCTAGATACATGTAGCAGTTCTGGGACAAACCAGTCAAAGGGACTTCCTCCTCAGGGAAAAAATGTAAATGAAGCCTGGCAGCAGCGGCCATGTAGTGTGTGTATTCTGCAGGGAGACTGACAGAGAGTTCCAGATCATTTGCATCTGTGTTATTTCTAAGGAGCGAGTCCATGCCTTGAGTTAAGGGAAGAAGAAGCTGTGAAGCTTCATAAATCACAGGCAGGCCGGGGCTGATAAAGAGTCTGCGTCATAAATCAAAATAAAACTTGCACGAATTCCCTAATGGAAATACAGCACCTTACAACGGTATTTGCACACCTTGAATTTTTCACATATTACCTCGTCACAAATTCAATGAATTTGAGAGGATTTATATCAGATACATAGACCAATACAAAGTACCCTATAATTGTGACCAGAAAGCCATAACAGTAGATAAAATGTTCTGGAGCATTACTGTTCCAACTTTGCTGATCCGAAGACCGGAGGTTTTGCACGATGGCTCAAACTCAGTCAAACTGGATGGAGAGCATCTGTGAACATCAATTTTCCAATCTTGACACAGCTTCTCAATTATATTAAGGTCTGGACTTTGAATTTGACTTTGTTTATAATGCTATTTGTTCCTAACAAATCATTGAGCCCTTCATAGAACAGCTCAGATAAAAACATGCAGCCAACTGCAAACTATTATAAGGCAGTTGGCTGCACAGGGTTTTATTTACAGGTATTTGAGTAAAGCAGGTTGAACACACATTTTTGTCACTCTATTCATATTCATTTTCTTTTATAAACTGAAAAGTGTATATCCTTTTAATTTGATTTAATACATTTTCACAGGATAAAAACTTTAAAAGTTCAGGGCAATAAATATTTATGCAAATAACGGTATGCAGTGAAGTATTGGCACACAAACCCTTCATGGTGATATGATTTTCCTGGCATATATCAAAATGTCATGGGACCTTTTTGACGTAAATATGTGTGCAAACAATAACTCTTAAACACAAAGTTCCCTTTTTAGATCATTGAAGCTAATAGAAATTATTCACAAATGCTAAATTTTATTCACCTCTCCCAAGGAACAAGATGGAAAGACAGAAACATGAATGCAAATTGTTGCAAACCAGGGGTGGACTGCCAGTCTCCATGCGGTGCCCCTACACTTAACCACCAATGAAAGAGGATCCCCCTTAATTACCACGTTGCCTGAGCCCAGAGCCACCAGTGACTTCATATACATGGCAGATCTACTCGCATTCAAACATCCCCCTCTTCAACCGCAAACCCCCAGCCTCCTCTCTACAAGCTGCACATTTACAGACGCAACAATCCTAACCGCTGTAAAGATAGCAAGCCAACATCCCGTACCCTTCCCCTTTCTGTCCTGTCTATAAGACTTTTACACAGGCACTCATTTAGGAACTGCACCACCGGAGCTGTTAAGGTTGACTGTTGAGTTATCAGTGACGGATAAGGGAGGTCAGACAGAGATTCGGGCCAAATGACTGCATAAACACAGCTGAACAGTCTGTGTATTTTTGTCTGCAGTGGGAGGTTGTCATCGAGACAAAGGCTGCATGGATTTCTTGAATGATTGTTGATGGTATTTAGTGATTAGTGACGAATGGGAGGGGGTCTTGAAAACCAGACAGCACACCAAAATCTAGCAGCAGAACTCTGGGACGCAAGATGATTACGTCGAACTGATTGAGAATACAGAAAATGCAATCCACACAGATAAACTTGCAAACCAAATGAGTGCATAAAAGGCTCTTTCAAGCCCAGAGGGAACAGTTACAGATGAAATAAAATGCAGTCCTTAAAATTAGAACTCAAAAATGCCACTGACATGCCAAGCCTTGGAGCTGGATTCATCTAATTTGGGGTTTCTGAGGCTAATGTTCTTGTGGATTTGAACAGCTCCACGTCATGGCGCTCACTGATCGATTCATGGTGCTTGAGGCGCCTCTGGGAGTGTGTGCGTGTGTGTGTAGGGGTGACCTTTTGAGCATACCACCAAACGTGTGGTTAATGAATTACATTCTTGACAGTTCAGGATTAACCTGAGGGTAGGGAACAGATAAAAGACGGAACTCCTTATCTATTTATCTCGTCCACAGATGTAAAGCTAAAACAGGAGTAAGGAAGAAAGGAAAACTGCCCCACTTCAGAAAAAAACATGTCTCAATCACAAAGAAAGAAAGAAAGAAAACTCTTTTCTTTGAAAAGCCAAATGTAGTTTGAATTTTTCTGTTCGAAAAGTGGTGACCTTTTATTTTGGGGTGTATTTTAGAAGCAAAAAAAAAAAAAAAAAAGAAAATCTAACAGAAAAATGCACATTTTATAAGTGAGCAAGTATTACCCCCTAGTGGCAGGAACATAAAATCTGATGAGTGTTGTCTGGCTCACCACATGTATAGATGACACTGAGGTACTTCTTAGTGCCGGCGTAGCATGGATCTCCAAATTCTCTGGTGGAGGCTTGGACCCGACAGCTCTTCTTTCCCTGGCAGCGGGCTGTAAGAACCTGGAGGGCCTTCGCTGCCTGGCAATCTGGGGGAAAAACAGGAAAGAATGTTTGTTTTTAAGCCAACCAGTCTGTTCAAAATGAAGGAAATTAGTTATTCCCATTTATGGCAGAACAATTATAAAGAAGAGTTTACATAATTAGATAGAAATTAATTTAATTGCCTTGTTCACAAGACAAAAGTAACCAAACTTACATTCAGCACAAATGGGTACCTATAGTGCTTGAAACCAATGACAGTATGTTCTTCAAAAAACAAACAAAAAAAAAGACTGTAATTATTCCATGTTACGACATTAAAACATGAAATATAACTTTGTTGCTCAAGTTCTGAGCAACAAAGTTGCTTAAACTAAAAACACAAAAAATTAGAACAAATTATTAGGAACTGGGTTTTATGAGCTGCAGTTTTTGAAGATCAGTGTAATTTTTTTTTTTTTTTTACATTTTCAAAGGAATTATCTTTTCATTCTCTGTAAACCAATAAAATCTCCTCCACTTTTATACATTAAAGGAAAAAACAAATATATATATATATATATATATATATATATATATTAAATGCAGATATCCGAATAATAAATACACAGGTATTGTTTAAATAGTTCTATACGTACATCATATTAAATGTGCCTTGAAGAAATGTGATTTTAAGGAGGAATAAAATTATTAGATAATTTGACTCTTATATCTAAAAGGACTTGCTTAAATCATATAAAGACATCTTAGTGTAGCAGACCAGTACTAAAAACTTTATAATAGTTATTTTATTTTTTTAAAGTCAAACTCACATATAGATTTAGTAAATGTAGAAAGATATATTTTTTGTTTATGTGGATTAATCTGTAAAGCTAAATGATTCAAATTCTTCTTAGATTAAAATCTGACATAAATCTTAGCAAAATAACTTGATCTGAAACCACTGCAGAATCTATGGAGTATTGTCAAGAAGGAAGTAAGAAACAGGAGAACCAACATCATCTCCTTGCCACATTGATGTGTATCAGATAGAAATATAAATTTAATCAAATAAAAGTAAGCTTTTGAAATTCTTCACTTATAATAAAGGTCAACGGCATTCAAAGTTGTAAACTCCTATTTCATATTCAATTGTTACAATAATAGAACAGGAAAAAATAAAGCAGTTATTCACCTTCAGTATTCATGTCTCTACTAGTGCACTAGCACATCAACTACAGCAGCTCTAGGTATAAACAAACACACTCAAACCCTTTCCTCACTCAGCTCGCACTACATTGATGTGTGTGTCCACATCAGAAAGCTTCCAGGAGCCCTAAATTGTCCAAAGGACACATGATCCAGCATCTGTGTGTGCTTGTGCGAGGAGACGAGGCAAAGGAATGGATGAATGGGTCTCTCGTACATCATCACTAAGCACCTGTCATCTCCTCGTGAACCTCTCATCTGCAGCTCTCATCAACAGGGAAGCGTGACTGCACAGATTAGGTCGACATGAGCTTAAAAGGTGTTCACCTTGAAGTCGGCTAACTGTCCGTTTATCTAGCACAATGCTAGATAAACGGACAATTGTGATTTACTGAAGCATCCCCTGTGGAATTTTTGTGTTCTTCATTTCTTAATACAAACGGCGATAAAATAGCACAAAAGCGCATCGATACAGATAAAGTCAGAACAAACTCCTGCTGTGTGTCTAATGGCAGCGTGAATAGTTCCTGGTTTCGCATGGATGCCTCTCGGGCCTCCACGGTTCACCTAAACCTCTTAAAACAACAGGAGGAAACGAGCCTTTGAAAGTGGACACTTGGCTGTCTCACTGTCTCCCCTGGTGGGCCTTAAACAGAGGATAAAAAAAAGTCAAAGGTAAAGAGAAAAGGCTGGTTAAAACTCGGCTCACACGTCAACGGGCCACAACAAATTACGGCGAAGGTCAGAGGTCAAATGTCACAGTCAGGAAGACTGCAAGGGCAATCTAGTAGATATGTATAGTGTCAATATAGGGAATTTTTTTTTTCTATTGTCTTTAACTACGCTATCCTGATTTATAACCAAGAAAAAGAACAATTTAAACCACATTAATGGAAGCTAGAATTGTGTGTAATAAATTAATGTAATAACAAGTCATAATTTGTGCATTAAATTAAGCAAGCTGGAACCCTGTGGGAACCAGTAAGAAGATCCAGAAACAAGCTGTTCACCTCAAAGGTTACACAGTTCCCACTGTCACCTCAAACACACAGACTCACATGCTCATTTGCATTGCAAGTCAATGAATAAAAATGTCTGAAACACCATTGGAAGAAATGGGGAAACATCAATACAAATTTAATAGCTGTCCTAAGTTGTTTTGAAGATTTTAGTTTCGTAAATTCTCGTCTCTCTCTCATTATTGTGGTATTTAGAAAATATAAATAATTTAAGTAATTCTAACTGACCTAAAACATAAGAAGCTTAACTTCCTCTTCGGATAGTGAGGAAAAAAAAGGTGCATGTCTCTTTTAACTCTTTTCTGCAACCCACTCATTTGGCAGCATACATCTCTTCATAGAGTGAAAATGACACTCACTTCACTGCCTCACTGCTAGGCAGTCATTCTAAAACGTTTAGATGACCTCAAGAATGACCTCAAGAATAATCAGAGTGTAATTATTCAGGGAGGAGATGACCAGAACTGGCTGGCAGTACACGAGCATGAACACAGCTTCAGAATCAGTGAATAAGTGCAGTTTTGACCTGTGACAGGGTATCACATGGCTAGTTAATAAAGCTTTTGATATGGGTGGCTAGAACAATCGTAAGAAACCCTCCATTAACTTTTTTGAGATCTGGAGAAGGCGCCCTTCAAACCTGAAGTTCCCAACTTGAGCCTCTGTTGGGGAATGAGGCTCCAAAGTTGCCCTTTGTGGAAATACGTGGTACATTGCAGGAGCAGACCCTAAAGCATCTCCAAATGGCTTCCACGGGACATTAGGGCTGTTGTAAACAAATATTTTAGTAATTGAGTAATCTATCGATTATTCTTACGATTAATCGAGTAATCGCATAAAAAA
>CAEGAE010022878.1:0-44049 GCA_903067095.1 Girardinus metallicus | reverse complement strand
AAAAGAGTGAAGAAGGGGGGGGTTTATTTGTGGGTGTGGTGTTGGTTTTTTTTTTTTTTTGGTGTTTTTTTTTTGGGGTGTTGGTGGGGGGGGGGGGGGGGGGGGGGGGGGGGGGGGGGGGAACCTGGATGATAAAAACCATTAAAAAAAATCTGTACGGCTTCCTGTCAAAAGCAAAGTTCCTCTACTGTAAATACTAATAAACTGCTTGTTTTGTTGGAAAATTCAGTAAAAAAAAAAAAAAAAAAGTTATTTTCACAGAATTTTGAGGATTTAAAAGAAAAACAAAAAGGTACTCTGGGAACATTTTCAACAACACCATAAAATTCCCCAAAACATCTCCTCTTTTAGAATGGAATGAAAATGGGAGAAAGATGAAGAAGAGTCAAGTTAAAAGGTAATCAGCCAATCAGGGTGCTCACAGGGAGAACTCCAGGTGACGGCCGTCGCGGCAGCTCTTTGATGTCGCTGCTGTGATTGATCAGAAAACACAGATCACACTACCGGTCCGATCAATAAGCCAGCAGCCACACAAACAGAACAATGACCAGACACACAACTGAACACAGACATTTATCTCTGGCCACACCAGCAATCCTCATTGTCTCTCTGTTCACACACACACACACACCCGGCTTGGCTTCACAACACATCCCGCAGCTCCAATCACCAATTATTGATCGGGATGGCTGTGTCTGTGCGAGTGTGAGGCCACCAGGAGTGTATCAGCCATGTTATCGCTCCAATAGAAAACCTCAGCTTCTTCTGTCGGCCCCGAGGACCAGCAGCGTTTAAATATTTATGACCGATGACATGCTTTATTTATTTTCCGTCCAATTTTTCTTTTTCTGAGATTGTTGTTTTAGTCATCAACTCGGCCATATTCTTTCCATCCGTCCATAAGGATTAACAAAATATAACTAACCTGTCAGCCACATCTTGAGCGAGTTTTCTGTTGCATTTATGATGAGAAGCTGCTTGCACCCCACGATTCCTGTCCAGAGTATGCTTTATGTTTTAATTTCATATCAGATTTGAGGGTACAGTAACTGCCTCTGCATCCAGACTGAGAAGCAGCTCAAAATTCTCTGCTGGTGTCATGCGACCACTGCCTTGCTTCATTCATCCATCTTCATTGCCCTCCTCCCTTGTTCCCTTCGCTCTCAATTGTTCTGCCCCCTCCCTAAGCCGGCTGCGTCTGTGACAGACGATCCAGTCGACCTTGTTTTTGTCACCTTGATGAGTTGACCTCCGACCTGCAACACCGCCGAGGTGTGATTAATTACAGGCTCGAGAGGCAGAGGAGGTGCCGGAACCATCAGGTTAGATTATGGAGACTGTCTGGAGGGTAGAGAGGGAGGAGGGCGAGGAGGTAAATTATAAATGGAGAGCCATCTCTTCTTCTGCTGTTTGTGTTGGTGCTGTGTTTCTGCTTCAGTGGGGATTTGTTTTCTGAACCAAAAAACTTGGCAAAAGTATTTTGGAAAGTTCCTCTAGAAAGCCTGGGGTGGCGTGCTGCTGTAAAAATGTAACAAACACAAAAGAAAATCAGATTCTAATGTGTTTTGCTCTGATAGGTTCCTGATGCGAAACAACACTGGGGTGAATTTTGCTCTGCGGTGACTACTTTACATAAACAGTAGCTAATGCTAATGCTACTGTTTAGCAGTAGCTACTGCTACCCAAAACATCTCCGACTTCTTCTTATGTGTAAAGCTGCGTTCAGGGAGTTCACCGTTTTTTAGTTTCTGCGTTGTTTTTACCACCCCCCTCAAATTTCCCTCTCTAGTGACCACCTTCGTCTCTGGCCTGTTCCACCTGGTTGCTTAGCAACAGGCTTAGGGCCAGATCCGCAGTGTGTCGATAGTCTAACATTAAATAAATAAATAATAATAATAATAAAAACAAGACCCTGTAAAATATTCAGCGGTTCAGCAAGGCGGGAGTCTCTGTGTGCTGAGGGAAAGTTTACTGTCTGCCCGGAAGAGTTCAGTCTGCATTCTGAATAAACTCCAGGAAAACAAATCACTTATGTTTCTGTCGGGAAACATGGCAGAAGTCTCCATCTCTCAGCTCTCTGAACCTCTTCCCTTTGAATCAAGACAAAGAGGCAAATCTGTCAAAGTGGCCTTAAAGTGGCAGCTTCTGATTTTAAGTTGAGGGAGGGAAAAGAGAGTGATCTGGGATCAGTGGGACATCACAGGAGGACAGTGAAGGCGTCACAGCCGAATTCACGGCACTGCGTTTGGATGAGGAGCAGTTCTTTGTCAACAGGGGTCGCTGTTTCCTCACAGTTAACTGGTTGCCTGTCCTTCGCAGTGAGCGGATCAGTTCCACTGATATTTCTGTTTTCTCCCGTGACTGTGAGCGCCGTGCGAGTGGCTGACAGCTGTAACAGTTTTGTGGATTCAAATTAAACTTTTAGGATGTGTGTTTCTGGGTTTCTGTGTGACAAGCGGAGAGAAAAAAAAAAAGAAAAAAAGCTGAGAGGATAATTTGAAGAGTGAAAAATCGGCGTCTTCTCGGAATGAAATAGTACGAAAAATTCGAAGAGAATTTGTGCCACAACTCCTTCACGTAATGTAACATAACAAACTGCAATGTATTTTATTGAGATTGTATGTCATAGACCGATACGATGCAACCTGGAAGTATTCATACCCCCTACTTTTTTTCTGATTTTATTACTTCATAGTGAGAAAGTTAATATTGTTTTGGTATTTTTGTAAATGTATTAAATGTGTACAAATTCAAAGTAGTGACTATATCATTACTCGCAGTCATGAACTTTTCGGTCTACCTGCAAAAATCACAGATGTGGATAAAAGTAACTGCACATCACCCTGATTATTACACAGTACTTAACGTGCAATCAATGCTAAATGAAGGACATGTTGAAACTGATAGGAAGATAAATGGAGCTAAATTTAAGAACTGCCAGGACTGTAAAAACACTGAAGTATGACTCAAACGATTCACTTCTAAAAGTTTCAGGTTGATGTAAAGCGTCTGAAAGTTATTTTCATAAAAAGGAACTATCAGAAGGGACTTACTTTAAATAGGAAATTGATTTTTTATATATATATATATATATATGTATATCTGAAATTCTTCAGGAAGGTCACCCCTTTTTTTTTTTAAAGCTGTCCAGTGCTTTAAAGATATCGATTGAAATCTTTGAATCAGTTCTGCAGCAAAGAGGCAGCGAGGTTACAGACCCAGAGGGGAGCAGGGTCGTCTCACTTCTCGCTCAGAAGTCAGACGACAACAGTTTGTCCAACTCGGATAGTTAACTCAGTAAAGCAGAAAGCTGGGAAAATGTTAAGAAGGAAGTCTGGTTGATTTTTAAAATTGAAACAGTTCCACACCAGCTGCTGGTCTTGGGAATGTTCTGACCCATTTGTAAGGGCATCACAGTTCAGCGGTCATAATGCTGTTCCTGATCGACAGCAGGTCGGTGCTTCCTCCCTTCTGTGATCTTCTCAAATGAATTACTCCTGATTCCTAATAATTTTCGTTTTTCAAAGCTACAGACGTCTGTTTCTTCAAATTGCCACCCAGGCGCTCGTATTGCTGCTCGGCTTTTGCGCATCAAAAAAAAAAAAAATAACAAAGGTAACACTGCGCCTGTTAAGGGATTGCTGATAGTTGCCAGGAGGCGCTGGTGCATCTCGATATTTTTTATTTTCTTTCTGTCTGGTACGCTCTGAATGACTTGTGTTACCTCTGCCGCATCTGCAGGTATCGCACCCTCTGGATTCATTCCTGCACTTGTGTGGCTGCTGCTGGTTTTAAACATGCTTTGATTCGAGAGCTGCTTGTTTCCAGTTGCAGCTGAGATGCGAGTTTTGTTGGATACCCGCTGAAGGTTAGGTGAAGCCAGCAGGGGGGCTGATGAGCCTGCAGCTTCACGTTCATGCGTGTGTGTGTGTGTGTGCTACTTGCTGCCAAACTCCAGCTGGGAGAGAGATCCTTGATTGCATGACGAGCTCGGAGTGCGGGTGGAAAGGTTCAGCTGAGACAACGGATTCGGTTTTCAGAAGAAAATCTGGCAGGAGCGGAGCGGAATAGTTTCTGGAAGAAAATTTCAGCTTCAGACTGAGACGTTTGTTTCACTTTCTCACACTTTGCCGCATAATAACCAAACAAAGGATCAACACAAATTACTGCAAGTGAAAAGAAAAAAAAAAAATGCACGTTTTTTTTTAACGCTTAAAAAAGAAAAGATGGAAGTATCATATGCTCAGAATCAAGTCCTACTTAGTGCTGTACTTTGACTAGGGCATTCTAAAAGCAAAATATGCTGCGATCTAAACCATTTTCTTGTAGAACTGACTTTGTGTTTATGTTTGTTGTGCAGCTTGAAGGGGAAACTCTGCCCCCTTCAAGTCTTCTACAACCTCTAACACAGAAGATGCTAAATAATATCAATACCTGGTTGGTATCAGTATCAGATCATAACTATCTCAAAAAAGATTTTGTTGTCAAATTGTGTTTTTGCACTTCATTGATGAAAAATGCACAAAAATGACGTAAATATGTTGTGAAAGTATTTTGTAGGCGCCTTTTGAACTTTGTCCAGATCCTGTCTTGAGTTTGAACCAAATAATTCGAAAGAAAAATCACAAAAACACCCAAAGTAAAATAAAAAGTATCAGTGCTGGAGTCGGCGATTCGGACCCTGTGTTTACTTGGTATCGGATCAGTACCAAAATACAACGGGTTTTCTTGCAGGATTTAATTTACTCTGTGATGTGACGGCAGAGGTCCAGGGAATTGGGAAGATCTGCAGAAGCTGAGGTTGACATGGTGACCATAGCAACGTGGCGAGAGGATGGAAAAAAAGTTGGGTGAACGAACTGAGATCCGGGTTAAATCCAGGAGGGAACGGCTGGAGAAGCACTGAGGAGACTTGGGAGGGATTTTGAGCAGATGAAGCCGACAAAGAAGGATCCCACCGGGAACCAGGATCATCCACCTGGGAGTTTAACTGATGAAGGAGGAGAAGAGGTGGAGTTTAATGGAAGTACAAGAACTTGAATTAGCAATGAACACAAATGCTGAGAGCCTGAATAACTCTGAGCAAGAAAACAGCCTGGTGTAGTCCTCAGATAATCTGCTCTTCTCGATCGGCCTTGATGAACTCCAGCTGGAGACATCGTTCTGTCGCACACAAAATACCCTGAAGTTTGTAGTTCTGCCATCGCGGTCGTGTGTTGAGTTAGTAATTATGTTGCTAAGCTCGCAGATTATCAAAATGAACAAATGGAAAACATTTTAGTATGACTTTAGAATCCATATTCAAAAGATGAAACAGTATGATCTCAAGCACTATGGAGACCCTTGGTTTGAGATCTTTGTAAAATGATCAGAAACAAAACTTTTTCATCTTGATGAAAAAAAACAAAAAAACCACCATCTTTACAGAATCACTACGTCCTTCTGGCACCCACACACATCTTAGCAGGATCTTTAAAACATTGGTTTAAATCTCTACCTGCGTTCTGTCTTTAACGCAGAGGTTTTATCCTTTTAAAGCGGACCCTTCCTGTAATCTCTGCGTGTGCGAGTGAGTCCCTGCTGGCTGCTGGAAGTGGAACAGCAGCTGGCTTCTGCTGCTCTCTCAGTCTGTCAGCCTGGTTATTAGACATCACTGGCTCGCTAACACTTTGTTGTGCGGCCACAGGGGAACGGACGGCAACGACAGACACACAAACATTTGGCGCAGGGCTGCAGCAAACTCAGACCTACGAGCGAACGGACGACACGGGAACTCACGAAGACTCGATGAGCCGACGATGATGGTGGTAGCGGTCAAACACTGCCTTTTCTGTCGTTGCACGGCCTTCATCTGTTTCACTGACGTGATATTTGCGACACTTTTACAGCAGTAGTGGTGTGCGAACATTTACCCAGAAATATCTGGGTATCTATTTAACAATTGAGTTGCACCTGGAATTAGGATAAAAGCAAGTAGGCTGCAAGCAATCAGTTCATATGTGCCATCTGCACATATGAACTGATGTGCAGATGGCACATCAGTTCATGTGAACTGATTGAAATACACATATGAACTGATTGAAATACACCACTGGGTCATAAAACAACCAATCAGAGCCAGGAGGAGGGTCTTAGCGCTGTCAATCACACCTTACCCCTTGCTCTCTGCTACGCTACAGGCTCTGTTCCTCACAACAGAGCCTGCCATGAGTTCTCAGGCTGGTTAGCATGGTCACCGATGACGATTCCTGTCACAATAAGTGTGTTTTTCCACCATTAGCACAGCTGCAGCGCATACACAAGCATGATTGACGGCACATTCACCCTCCTCCCAGTTCCGATTGAGATTGTTGTATTTCTGCAGATGGCAATAGAACTACAGGAAGGAGGAAGAGATTATCTGTGTAATGTCAATGTACCACATCATGGTGACATTTTTAAGAAATTTGTAAAAAAAAAAAAAAAAAGAAAAAAAGCTTCAAGAAGTACCCTCTCTTTTTCCATGGCCTCAAGCTGGGAAGAACACAAACTCCTCACGCTCAGCTGGAAGTTACTCCAGTGCACACTGGAGGTCATGAAGATGCCAACAAAACCCGCAAAAAAAAAAAAAAAGGCAAACCTGAAATTCCCTCAACCAAAGAATAAATTTAACACAAACTCTGAGCTCGGGCTACCGAATACTCAGCCTAATAACTGCAGAAAGTCATCCGGAGCGTTCCCACCCTTTCAACACGTTGCATGTCGAAGTTCAATTGGCTCGTCTCATCCCTTCAGACTGAGACGAATGGGCGTCTCAGTTTAATGGGACGCTGACGGCTCCTCGTGTTTCCCTCCTCACTGTTACGCGCAGCAGGCAGCAACAGCTCCTCTCGGATTTTCAAAGAAACATCTCGCACAGGATTCCCTGTTGGGCTAATGGAGAGGCTCGATGGGGATCTGAATACTAATCTGTGGGAAGAAGAAGGTAGCACAGACGGAGATGCTTAGGGTTGTTAAAGAAGATGCACCCAATTATAGATTTGTGAGTTTTAAATATAGAAAAACAACTGTTACATTTATGTTTTGTTCACATCAAGGATCCAGCAAAAAAAACTGATTCCAGATTTTAGCTTTGGCGGCATAAAGTATGTTGCAGTCACTTGTAAAATCTGAAAATGTTGGATTTTAAACTCTAAAATCCTTTCTTAAAATACTTATAGATTATCAGATTGTCTTGATGTAAAATGTAATCTTTAATCTCACTTCACTACTTCTCCTCTAAAGTTGAAATGCTCCATGATTTCAGACGCCCGAAGCAAACCACGCCAAACAATCTGGCAAAATGCAACAAACTCTGCAGGATCCGAGGTAGATATGACAGCAGCTGCAGCAGAAAATGCTGCAGGGATTCTTTGGTTCATGAATAATAGAGGCTTTAACAGACAGTCAAAACATACAATTTTGATTTCAACAAAAGTTTCTCTTCAACTCGCTGCACAAGCCCAGCTCTGCCTTCTACATTGCCATCCTGAAAGCTGGAGACCAAGCCAAAGGCAGAGAAGCTCCTGTCAGTCAAGAAAAAAAAAAAAAAAAAGCATCTTCTAGGTGTGGAATCAAGGCAAGCTGTATACTGTCAGACCCGGAGTTATCTGCAGCATACACAGCAGGAAAACATGATTTAAATGTTCCTTTTTTTAAAGACGGTGCTGAATAAAACGCCCAAACAAAGCTGGAGTGTTCCGATTTTAAGACGTTTGATGAAAGTAAAAACACTAGCATGTTATTCCTTTTCTTAAAAACTCCAAACTGTAATGTATCGCAACGGTGCGTCATATCAGCAACCAACAAAGAGTAGTGCAAAAATTGTGAAGTGGAAGGAACATGACGCGCTCCTTTTTTTTTCTCAACTAAACTACAAAGTGTTGGATTTCATTTGTACTCGGCTCCCTCAAATCTGACACCCTTAGGTAACATCCGGTGCAATCAGTTGCCTTTTTGTCAACTGAAATTTCCATTTCTATCACCTTCCTAAAATAATGGCCTAAGCCTTTTTTTTTTCTTTTGGCAAACAAACAACAAATTACCATTTTCTTCTTTCCAGAACAAGTTTTAGGTAAAAAAAAAAAAAAAAGAAACAAACAACCAAAAAAAAAAAATCACATTTGGCAGAAAATGACAAAACTACTACTTTAGCAAGCTGATGTTTTTGCTTTAAAGTTAGGGTAATGACAAAATCTGAGTAGAGAGTGTGAGGAATACTTTTGCATAGCAGTGTAATAGATAAAGAAGCATTTTTTTTTTTATGAGCAAAGACAGATTGAAATTTAGGAGTGTTCTGCCGGACCTGGACATCCTGTTTCTGCTGTACAGACCAACCAGCGAGGATTCTCACATTTTCTTCTCTTCCTCAGGCCTGGCTGGAGGAATTTTCCCTTTCTGTTGAATTCTTCCTAACAAGCACCACATATGCAAATACCAACTCACCCTCTACTGGGATAGACATTTTAGAGCTTTGCAGAACTTTTCCTTCCTTTTTCTTTTTTTGCAGCTAAATGTGTTTTTTTGTTTTTAACTGACTTAAAAATATATTTTAGATTTGAATGTTTAGGCTAGAAGTTAAAAGAAAAAAAAATAACAGAAATGTCCCAAAAAGTCACAACTCAGGTGGGAACACTTTTTTTTTTTTTTCTTTTTACATTGGACCTAACTGAAAAATTTAAAAATGGCTACCCTACACATAAACTTAGCTTTAAAAACATGTTTTTTTTTTCTTTTCACTTCTGATATCAATCTCACAAAATCTTTTTCACATAGTTTTAAAAGACCTCCTTTAGGAAAAATCTTGCTGCAAAACTTTGAAGTACAACATAAATGTTAACTTATATTGCTAAGTAACAGTTAGCTTTGTCAATTAACAAACGATTACCAGATTTGTGTGGGTGTTTTTTTTAATTTTTTTTATTTGAAGTTAATCTGGATTTAGTGTCAATTCAAGATCCCAGTTCTGACTTTCAGAAGTTGCTTCTAGCTTAATGCTTTCCACTTTATTTTACTGTAGGATTTCCCAACACCTTCACATCACTCAGTAGAAGTCGCTGATACAAACCATAGGAATCCTATGATGGAAACCTTTAGGAGCCAACGCTGGTAAGCGGCCAAGTCCCCTGAATTCATTATCTTCCTGTTGGGAAGCTCTCAGTGCGATTGATGGGAGTACCGATGTGACTTCTCCAGTACCTCCAGGCTCCATGTAGGAGAGCTGAATGTGTTTAATGGACTGAGAGAACAGCCTGCAAGCTGGTATGGATTGAAGAACTGCAGAGCCTTATTTGTGTGCAGTTTGATGCTGGGTACATTCCAGGATGTCTGACTCCTGCTTGTATTGAACTCGTTCCTTCTGCATGCTTCAGATCTTTAAAAAACGCAAAGATCACAGCTAAAGGCTGATCAGTTTGTACTCCACGAGGCCTTTTGGAGAACAGAAAGAGGTTCTGTTAGAAGGAATGAAAATAATACCAACAAAGTCTGTTTTGTGATACTCTATTGGCTTTTACCTACTGTTGCCACTGATTTAAGTTATTTTGAGTATAAAGTATCTGTGAGAGTCATAAGAACTGCAGTGACCAGGAGTTACCAACACCTTGAATTAATACTTTAAACGGTAACAGATCGAAAATAATCATGTGCATTATTTGTATGTATTTAGAATCAAGTACACACCAATATCGCCAAACATATTCACTCGGCTGCCTGTTGGAGTAGAACCCCTGACTTCGGTGATTTGAAGGGATGATCCAACACTTCATAACATAATGTACGTGGGGGTGGACAGTACAGCATGTGCTGGACCCTGGCCTACACTGAAGAAAGCAAACCTAATATCTGGAGCTCAACAAAACGTGAATCCAAGAAGTGTTCTAGGTGAAATAAGGAAAGAGTCTTGGAGAACAACTTCCTAAGAGCAGAACATGCAAACAGATTTTCAGAGAGTAAAAAGACTTTGGAGACAGTTTCCAAAGAAAGGGTTCAAGTATAAAAGGGCATCGGGGCAGGACTGGGGAAAATGTTTAAATGGAGCAGAGGAAACTCTACACTGCTCAGTTTCTAACATGCAGCCTGGCTGACATGTAAAGAAAAAGCTTCACTTGCACCCAAGTAACCTCATCTTTTTCCTTTACTATTATTGATTACGATTGCAAATGTTCTCTAATTTGAACTCAACTGATGTTCTATGTATTTCTTGGCAAGCTATTTTCAATTCAACTTGACAGCATTTACATTTATTCGTTTGACCAATTTCAATTACTTTTCTTTCTTTATATAGAATCAATTTGTTTCATTTTAGTCAATTTCACATTTGTATTCAGAACTGTCATCTTCATTTGAATGTTCTTTTTATCTCAATGGATAAAAAATGGGTGCACTAGTTTCAGTTTCGCCATTCAGACTTGAGCTTACAGCTAATCACGAACTTGATAGTGAAATGAAGTAATGCCGCGCCTGTGGGATTTATCTGACACTTGGAGGATTTTCTAGCAGCTACTGCTTTAGTCAGCACATCACTTGTTTACACCATACATCTGGATAAGGAGGAGGGTGGTAAGATCTTTCAGAAAAAGCGTCCAAGTTTGGCTAAAGTCTTCCGAGACGTTAATGGTCTGATGAAACCAACTTTTGGGGTACAGTTTTCCAGTCCTGAATGACACAGAACATTGGGACAAGAAGATCATGCTCACAGTGAGACATGGCAGTGGAGGCGTCAGGATATGGGGTTTTATTCCTTCGATTCGTTTTAGTCATCTCCGAAAATCATCTTTAGCCTCCAGCATGCCCGTTGACCAACGAAATGAAAACGTATTTCAGTTTTTTTCCCCAGCATCACAGTGAGTTGAACTCCAGATTCAAACCTGACAGAAACTCTCCGAGGTCGTCTAGAGGTGACCGTCATCAAAATGCGTCCTTACAAAATCAAAACCTTTACAAATCAAGACCTCCGTCTGTGAACGGAAGGCCGTGTGAGGGCAGCAACTGCGAACTTCAAGCCGAACAAACACCCCGTCGACGCCGTCGGCTTGCAAGGAGATCTGAATTTCTAAGCAGCTCAACTGTTCATTCAATATAAAACACAAGGACACACACGTGTGTATTCCTGACAGAATAACGCAGAGGAGAGAGAGATCTTGTTGAGCTGCGACAAACCGAAATGTGAAATTGTATCTTGATTCAGTAAGATAGTTGAACTATGTGTGAGCGAAGGTTTGGTGCGGCTCATCCAAACTGCGTCTACATGTAACCACGTGCTTCTGATTGCTCATTTAGTGGAGCTCGGATAGAAAAGCTAGTCCAAAATATGTGTAAAGAGATTAAATATGTTGAATGCGAAGCCTCTTGAATATGGAGTCATGAATTACATGTTTACTCATGAGACCTTTATCCGCAGTATGCTAGATGTTGCAGGTGGAGAATAATCTTTTGTCCGTAAATGGTGATCTAGTTTTAAAAGGTAGCGCTGCAACCTATTTTCTTTGTTTTTTTTTTTTGTTGTTTTTTTTAAATATCCAGCATTAAATGCTTAAAATCAGCCCTGATCCTTGAAAAAATAACATTTGAACAGAGATGCAATGGAGACTGCAGACCCGACACAAAGCCGGAGAGCTTCGAATTTACTCTGTGTGAATAAAAAAAAAAAAAAAAAAAAAAAATCACCAGTAAATAAGAAATAATGGACAACAGAAGAGAAAGCTCAGCCTCAGCTCAGGTGTCACATTTATATTCCTGCATTTATATTCCTCCATTTTTATTTATTAATGTCTTTTTATGAAAACATGTTGACTGTGTATTTAAACATTTATCACTTTGGTAAAATAACCCACAGCAGCTCGGCTGGACAATAAACTCTGTTAGGGCCGGATGAAGACCTTCTGCTCTGGCTCCAGTAAAATACATATGAGCAGAGCTGGAGTCATAAAGAAGTGCAACAACCAAGAAACGTCTAAGAATTATTTGATTTACTAAAACTTCAACAAGTCGTTTCTTTCTGGAGGCCAAGATTAGGACTCATCCTGCCCTCATCCTACTTCTTCTCCTCGTTTCCATATTTTCACAGGGATATAACGTAATTAGACGTTTAAAGTTTGTCTTCTCTAAGCCCAAATGTAGTGTGGTGTATGGGTTTATGTGTGTGTGTGCTTGTTGTTGTCTTGCAGAGCCCGGCAGTCTGGTGTCTGCAGTCACTCTGTGGTGTGTTCAGATGAACAAGGAGTCCTTGGAGATTTGGGTTTTCTCTCCAAGTCCCTCAACTTAAAGCCTCGGGGGGGGGAGAAAGAAGAGAAGAGGCAGGGGACGCTTCATCAATAATTTAAAGTGCAACATGGAAATCTGTCCCCAGTGGAGTTTCGGATGTTGGGGGGGGGAAAGTAGGTTCCTGCCTGTCCACACTTTTAAAAAGCAGGAGCCCGGATCGACAGACGGTTAAGGGAAAGGAGGCTGAGGCGGGGGGAATTCGAGATTCTGCAAGATGCCTGAGCAGCTGCTGCTGCAGCAGAGCGGGAAGGAGAAGAAAGACGGAGGAGAAGCAAAGCGACTGAACATCGAAGAGAAGTCGGGCGAAACAGTGTAAATATTTTTTGGCTGAATGGATGAAATCGGAGGAGTAAAATACACTGCAGCAGCAGAGTATGTCAAAAATATAGATATTTAAATATTACCAGACTTTTATTCTTCAAATCAGAGTTAAGGAATTTGATTCCATTAAGTTCCTTGTATTCAGGAAGACTCACATTCAGTTCACCCCGAAACTAGGGTCTGTGCTGTCAGTTTCTCCACAACTGGGAATAACAATAAAAAGATTGTCTGCACTGGAAAACAACACTGCCTGAAAAGAACCAAATCTAAATGCGGTACAGTCACTGTCTTTGTAACAAAACCGCTCCATTTAAACAAACGGGTTGCTGAAGTTTCGCCGCAGTTGTGAACAGCAGCGACGGGTCGTGATGTTTGAACCAGTCAACGAATGGCACAGTTTAAACAGAAAACTGACATTAGTCATCATGTCTGCTTCGTTTTCTCTTAGAGGCCTAATTGATGGGGTCAAAAGGTCGACCACATCCACGGAACATGCCACTGAAACGTGGAGCCCTATGAACTGGAGACCCTCTACACACACCTGCTTTCAAGTATGAAGTCCGCTCTTTGCAATGGACTTGCATTTTTTCTCATACGCTGTTGTTTCTCTGTGGTATTGATTAAGATCTGAGATTTTTATGCTTGTGTCTGATTCTGTTGTTCGTTGGTGCTTTGCTCTGTGCCTGGTTTCAGTTAGATTGTGTCTCTCCTTAATTAACTTAATTAACTAGTCACACCACGTTAATCTTCTACCAATGTTTTGCTACCATGGTTACCTTTATTTTCTATTATTTTGTCTGGCTTACTTATCCACGGTATTTCACCTCAGGACAGTTTCTTGTCCCCGTGATTAAATGTCGGACATCCCCTTCGGATTTTAATGCATATTAATGCCTTCAGGATGTTTTTCTGAAGGTAATCTAGACCATGAGGTGAGGGGGTGTGGACGGGTGTGGGTGAGGAAGGAATGAATGAAAAGGTTTCAGAAAGACTCAAAAGATCAGTGCTGTGCTGTACCTCAATGTTTCTAACCAAGGAGCATTTTCAGTAAACAGAAACATCCTGAAAGAGACTGTGCAACTTCAGGATGTTTTATTTTAGGCAGATGTGTACAACTTGTTGCAATAAAAAGGTCTAGAAAAGGTGGGAAAATAGAGATGGGGACAAACTACACCTCATGTCAAACTAGTGGATGTAACCAGATGACCAGAGTGGTCATTTAGTTACACTGTTCCATCAAAAGTCTTTCATTTTCTTCCTGAATTACTGTTAAATACTTTATTATCCACCTCCCACTAACAGTGAAACCCTGTTAATTGATAGTTGTGTGGCAACTTCTTATTGTTTCTACTTTAAGTGTGAAATAAACTTTGGTTTAATGTCTCTAAACCCTAACCAGCTGATTGTTAAAGACATTAGACCCTAACATCTGAAGACCATCTGAAGACTTACTGAACCAAAGTAAGTGATTAAAGCTCTGAGTCAGTGGAGAGATTAGCTAAGATTTGGCTTTAGATCAAACTCTTTTTTTCTTGTCTCTTTCTCATGTCTTCTTCAGAAAATTCTCAAAACTGCATGGCATACATCGGCACAGATAAAGTAAGTCTGTATTTTCTACTGAGAAAAGCAGCAGGAAATCATTACCCAGGCCACAAATCAATGCAACATCGTCTCGTAATAAAATGTTACCACTGGAGTCCTTCTTTTGTGGCAGGGAAGGTCTCTCCGTTCTGCAGAGAGACGCGGCACAGATTTGATCTGTTCCCGTAAAGATCATCAATAATAAAAAGGTTATTTCCCGCCATACATCACGTCCACTCAAAGCTGCTTCTAAAGCACACTGGCGCAGAAAAGCTCCATTGACGAAAACCGCCGCTTTGCAACCTGAGTGTGCCCTTTGTACAAGAATATCAGCTCGAAGATATGAGCTCACGCGAAGCTTGAAATCTCCCGGTCATCCTTTCTCCCTCAGCTGGGAGCGAGATGAAGGAGCTCGCTGACACGAGCGGGCAGATAACTTCACCGCGTGGTCGTCTTTGGCATCCGGGAGGAGTTCAGATTAGACTCCCTGCTTTTCTGTTTACATGCATCAGTGCTTGATCTGGACACCACACTGGGAGGGGGGATTATTAGATTGCTACGGGACAGAAGCACTAAAGGCTGCATGAACTGAACACCTTAGGTAGCCAATAAACCTCCCGCCCCCCACTAAAGAAGCTGGTTGGATCTAGTTCCTCAACAGCCTGGTGAGCAGAAGGGGGAAAAAAATTGTTTAATAGGAGATAAGCGCTGGCAAGTATGTGTAAAAGCTGATGAGTTTTGTATAAGTAAAAATAACTAACAGTAATAGTAAAATCGAAATCTGAATGTGTTTCAACAGAAATGACTAAGAAAAAAAAAAAGAGGTAGTGAATCCCTGCAGAGAAATGTGAAAAATTGTCCGATCCCACGGCAACAAACCTTATGAACCCTTCTGTTAATGTTGGCTTACACAAAGTTAAAAATATCAGTAATTCGGCCAAACAACTTAAAAAGCCACTGTCCCTATAATGAGTCATTCAATATTAAAGCCATTATTCTGTATCTCCACTGTGGTCATGAAACCTTTTCAAATGAAGCTTTGTCTTACTATTCTGAAGACCGTTTGGGAAAAAGTTTTCAGTTCTCCAACATTCAGATTTTTTTTTTTCTCTTCTTGCTTTCGTTGCCTGGCTGGCAGTAAACACAGTATGTATGAAATGAATCATGGATCGCATACAAACTCCACATTTCAAAAAAAAAAAGTTTGCTGTCTGCACCTGCAGAAGGCGTCAGCCACAGGAGAGAAGTAGGTAAAAATAACAAAGCTCACACCAGAAACAAAAAGATATCTGGTTTGATTGATATCTCATATTTGATTATTTAATTATTGTTTGAAACTGCACACACTTCCACCAATCTGTACATCACTTCTTGAGGCAATAATGGCAGATATTGCTATTTTATTTTCATCCATCCAAGTGTATGGATGGAAATCAACAAGTTTGTTACAAGATAAAATTCTTCTGATGAGTAATATCTTCCTCATGGTTTGCGTCAGCTGTGCAGGGTGTAACAATAGCCATTGTGGCATCAGGATGATCGAAGTAAAGCTCTGGCTAAAGCAAGTAAGACTGAACTGATATAAATGTAATCTCTTTTTAGCAATGTTCTTCATGCTCCTCTCAAACATGTGTCTTTGTTTTATTCATTGACGTTCTTAGCACATTTTATCTATTTCACACAGTTTTTGCCCTGTCTTTATTGTCTGTTTACACATTTTAGCTTGGTTTGTTTTAGCCTATGTTTTGTTAGCTTAGTGTCTGTTAGAATACGTTAGCTTACATTACCTAATCTTTTTTTGACTTACTTTAGGTTGGCTGATATTGGTTGATATTGGCTGGATATTACTTTAGTGTGTCTTGTCTAAGTTTATTTTAGCTTGCTTTAGTTTAGCTTATTTAACTGAGAGAAAACAGAGTTTATCCTATACTATTTTACTTTAGCCTAGCTTATTTTATGTAAGCCTATTTTTGCTTAATTTTACTTTAGTTTATCTTATTCTACCTTACTTTAGGTTATTTTAGTATAGTCTACCTGCCTCTCTTTTATGACGTTAGCCTACCATAGCTAATCTTTTTTGGCTTAACTTAACACATCATTCCCAAACTTGTTTTAGCTAATTTTATTTTAATCTATATTAGCTTGTCTTATTGTACTTGTGTTTGATTATCCTATCTGGGTTTATTTTAGCATAATTCACCTTATTTTATTTTTGCTTACTTTTCTATTCTTTTGTCTTGTTTCACCGGATTTTACCCCTATTCTGGATTGTCCTAGCTTAATGTTCATCTTACTTGAAATTATTTTTCAAATCATAGGTTAGCAAATTATTTTCTACTCTTATTCTTAGCATACTTTAATTGATCGCAGATTAGTTCATCCTGCCTTATTAATTAGTCCTCATCTTACATCTTGACCTATTCCACCTTCTCTTATTGAAAAGCTTCTTGTTCGAGTCTAGAGGAGAAGTAGATGTCCGTCTATTTTTCAAAAAAACTAAACAAAAAACAGTTCAGATGGATTTTTTTTTTTTTTTTTTTTTAATGAAACCAATATTGCTACCATCTCAACCATTGCAAAGCACCACATGTCAGATTTTGGCTTTGTTCATTCCCTAAAAAAATCCAGCGTAATAAAAGTCTTCCAACAAACCTTGATCTAATGCCTCCATGACACATGGAAGAGTCCAGTGTCTCGGATATATAGACACATTTTCACGCCCACGCGCGTATCTGCGTAATGAAACACAGAAGTGTTTTTTCTCTCTCACATACGTTAGCTGTAATGAAGAAAAGACATGATGAAGTCAAGAGCTCACACACAAACTCACTCACGCACACACACGCACACACACGCGCACATACTCAGTCCTCCTGTGGGATTAGTGTACAGATAAATTAATCATTAAAAGACAAACTTGCTTTAGGCATGGCCTGCTGCCTTGAAATGAATATTTTACAAGCGAGTACATCTCTGTCTTCATCCTTCCCTCTTTCTCTCTGCCAGAGTCTCTCGATAAATACATTTATTCTTTAACTCTTCAGGTATTCACCGCCTGAAGCAACACAGCACCCACCAAAAACACACTCTCACCTTCATCTGCCACACAAGCGGGACTCTTGTCACACAGACAAGAAGTTTTTCTAGGCACGAGCAGACTGTGGCACGAGCAGACTCAACAGGGTAGTGGCGAAGTTCAAGACCAGAGACTTAATCATGTAATCAAGTAGGGATAGGTGTGTGCCTGATCGGGTGATGAAGAAGAAGAAAAGAGCAAATAATGATGCAATGGTATGTTTGGTATTCTGCCTCCGCCTCATTCGTTGTCTGCTATTGACGATCGGGCTGCGTTCTGCCCGGCCAGCCAGGCGGAGATGAAAACTGCAGAACAGAACGATCCGCAAGCAGAATGAACATCTTCTCCCCGATGCTCGTGTCTAAATCCAACTTTCCAATGATTGTATCCATAAATTTTCATCTGCCACGACTCACTTCAGGCCTCATTTGTTATATCACCAACGATGATGGTAGAAGGAGCAAATAAAGGAGTTCCACTTTATGTAGAAAGGACAGTTTATTTTAATATTCTTGATATAAATCTTCATTTCCCCCCCCCCCTTCTGATCATTCCTGGCTGTTTCAGCACAATTGCCTTTTTCCCAATCTGAATATCCCCAGCTGAAAAGCAACATTACATCCCGCAGAACCTTTTTTTTTTTTTATTTTTTTTTTATCTTCTTTGGTTCTCCTTCACTGGCCCCTTTGGCTCGTTCTCCAGCAGGGCAGCTGTTTACAGATGATAAACCCAGTGCTACGGGCTCCGCAATGACCACAGAAGGACGCAGTTAAAACTACTCATAAACAGCTAAAGACTTCTAAGTTTCCTCCCCCAGTTTGACACTTTGCTAAGTTCTTCCTAAGCTGAGGGATGATTTTAGGAGCATTGTATAAAATCACTACCTTGGGCTTAAATTACTTAAAGCAATTAAGAGATTTACTATTTTGTCACTTTTTCAGCCCTTGGCTGTGCTGTGCTCATTTTAATAAAACATTTAAGAACTCGTTCAATAATTAACGATTTGTCAGATCTGATAGCAAAAAGTGAAAGATGTCCGTTTGAGTATTTCCGGCATTTTCCACTGAGGATTTCAGTTAATTCGCTGAAAAGTTGAATGAAGAGCTAATTTATCAATCAGTTTAGTAAATGTTTCCTCTGATCATAAAGCGTTTCTTAAAATGGGATCAAGCTTGCTTGTATGGCCAACGTCAGATTTCAAATAGGGGCTAAAGTGATTATACTGAAGCAGGATCACATCCTCTCAGTCCTGAGGTGCAGAATGGTGCTGGTTTACATGGCAAACTTGAGCCTTGGTGTTTCCTGTCATCTTGTTTCCTTTTTATCTCAAGAGAAACTGTAGGGTTTTCTTCCGGGCCATGGCAAAGTGGTGACATGTCTGACTACGATAACTTAAACTTCTGTAGTCATTCAGGAATGACAGCTAAAACTTTTCTTTTTAAGTTGTTTAAATCTATAGTTGTTCAATCTTCATTGAGTTTGTCTATACTCCTAAGGGGGAGCGTGGCGGGGGGGAATGAAAATCAAAATTTTCACTCAATATCTGACCCTGCAAAAAGGAAATGTTAAAATTAATAGATACTATTAGCAACTCAGTCATTGAACTGTTGAGCGATTTCACCAACAGGCATCAGGAAATGAACACAGGTCCTGCATAGAGTTGCTTTGTGCCAGTAGTTTTCGATCAGAGATCAGAAATGAAGGTTTGGACTGGAAAGACTGTTCAGGGACACCACCTGTTGTGTAAAACAGGTGTTTTAAAATAAAGCAAGCAATACCCATACATATTTTTGCCTAAATAAGTCAAACACTGTGATTTGTTTGAATAAACTAGCTCCCTGTGGTTTTATCCATTTCAAGCCATTTCAGACCACATCTTCTTTAGAAACGCTGAGATGATCCAACATTTACTGGGAGCTGTGATATTTTCTGATGCGATCTGAGCTAGCCATCTGGCTGGGGAGAACTAAACAGCTTCTTATAGCCAGCCTTGACTTAACTCTGGAAAGACCTTCTGGATGATGATGTATGTTTTACCTACTACGACCACGGCAATATAACTTCCGAAAAGGCTGGTATTGAAACGGGACTTGCTCTCATATAGTGACACGTAAAGAATAACTTTGACTGTTTCTTTGCTGTAAAACTATATCTGATTGGTCAGTTCATCATAATTATGCATCTTCAATTCAGCTTCTGGAGGTTCCTTTCATTTAGATGCTTTAGAAAACTACTAATTTCCCCCATTTACTGGAATCTGAATGCAGTCTTTTATGTGTGTGACTGCATCCTTTATGATTTCCACATTCTGACACAGAACCACACAATGCCTTTACGCAGCAGGAGACCTAGAAAGGGCTTGATTGTGTTATGTTAATTGAAACAGTCAAAACTTGTTTTCCGCCTTGTCAGTCTCACTGAGAGACTGTGACAAAAGGTTGCTTTTGACAATTGCCAGCATGTCCTTCAACTGTGTTTGGACTATGCTGTGAAGTCACAGCGTGTTTGGTCGGTAGACGGCGGATGAAAAGACGGAGCAAATCAAAGTTCTTAAAACAGTGAATGTGTCTCTTCCCTTGTCCTTTCAACAATTTGGAAAAAATAGGTGCTAGCTCAATGTTTTATTGGGTTTTTTTAGAGGTTTTTCCTGACAGCTGGAACCTGAGTAGGAATATGTGTGATATTCATATAGCAAAGTACTTTTCGAAATGTTTACTTGATGGTTAATATATTCCAAGTGATTAAGAAAAATTGTGCAGCACCACTGAAAATGCTGTTGTAGGTATGCCAGGCCAATCGGTGGCACTGTAACTCCCACAGAATGACACACACACACAAAAAAATGAAACTAGCAACACAGAAGGGCACTAGGTTCCTTACTTGAGAGACTGAGGTGGGGTTAGAGAGAGGGAGATAGAGGCATTATGGCATGTTTCCTGTACACACGGAAACATGAAACCAGTGTTTTGAAATGTATCCTCTCCGGCACCCAGTTTCAAAAATGATTGTTTTTGTCTCCCAGGATGCCAGATCCTGGGAGACAGGATCCATGTGTCACAGAACCTTACATCCATGTGTACGGACTGTACACATGGATGTAAATGACAATAAACCGTTGTGGATACACCGAAAATCATCTCTTTCTCATAGCTCAGGATTCACACTTTGCTGGCCAATAAGACGTTCAGTCTGTTGGATTGTCTCACTGCAGAAGAGACCCTCCAACCCCCGAACTGACATTTAGGGAATTGGACACAAATCGTAACAAAGAGACAAAGAGAAGAGAGAAATATGGAAAATGTGGATCCTTGCAAATATTTACAGAGACCATTACTGGAGGAAGTACAAATATCAAGAAAAACGTATAACATCGAAAGAGGTCAATCAGAGGTATTTACACTGTTTTATTTCTCAGAGTTTGGAGTAATATTCCTCTGAGGACACACGAGTGTTGGTAAATTTTTTAAAGATTAAAATTTTCACACACTACTTGTGTGTGTTTGAATTTTATGCTATGAAGTTCAGCGAAATAGCTGTGCTTCTAAATAAGTCCATATTCAATGGTTTGTAACATTATTGTGATGTAAGCCATGCACAGACATTGCTAAGCATTGTAGTGTGTGTGTGTGTGTGTGTGTGTGTGGGTGTATTAGAGCTCTGAGTCTTACTTTGTTTATGCATCTGTGTGTGTTTTCGCCCTAAAGCTACCCCCACCTGTCAGTGTGTGATTGTCACATTAGCTCCTTGCTGCCCGCTCTCATCCTTCTCATTGCCGTCACCATTTCAAACTTTGTTGACTAACACTTAACTTCCACGTAAGTTACTTTCACAGAACCTCACTTTGAACCTAAGGCTTTGGGTCATTTGCCCAGCAGAATCACGGTGTGGACTTTGAAAACTGATTGGTGTTGCAGTTGTTGGCATTGTTGTTTTTAGAAGCAGTTGAGACCCAAATGGAAAAAAAAAAACTGTGCAAATTGTGAGTTTGACTTAATAGATCCCCTTTAAGATAGATGGGTGAACTTTTATAATCAGATAAGAAAACTTTTTCTTTCTCTTTTGAAAAAGAAGCTCTGAGCTCTGTTGGGTAGAGGGAAAACTGCAATAATAAATCCACAGACCGAATGCAGTGTCCCTGTTAATGAACACAACACTAGTGGTGTGCCAAAGAAAAGTTAATTTCCCTCTTTGTTGTCTCTGATCCTGTTTGTAGTGCTCTTGGACAGGATTTCACGGTGGTGTTTCTGAGAGAAAGATCTCTATTTGAGAGTCGGCACCTCCATGGTTGAACTCTCACCTCAGGACTGAGACTCAGCCTCAAGCGGAGGATTACAAGTATCTTGGTGTTTTGGTCACGAGTCCAGGGAGGATGGATGGGTAGTTGGTGGATTGCACAGTTTGGTTTTACTGGTCTCGCCATGTTCCAAGCTTCACCTTTGCTCTTGAGATCTAGATTAAGATTAAAAGCATGAGATCCAGGATACAGGCAACCTTAGAGATAGGGGGAGTAACTCCATCATCAAGGAGCTCAGAATATTTTATTTCTTCTCTCCATCTAAAACAATCATCTGGTATGGTGCAGGCCTCTAATAAGGATAGATCCTGGAGCTCACTATTGAAACTATGGATTTGTTTTGGCCTTGGTTTGCCTCTGGACTATCCAGGAGGAGCTGCGGAGAAAAACGTCTGAATTTCTGCCCGATGTTTTTGTACAATTAAAAAAAAAGGAACGTTCTACAGTTTTACTTTGTGAGTTTCATTCTAAGATGAAACTCACAAAGTAAATATTTTTCTCTTCCAAATCAACCAATGAAAACGTGACAACAAAAACCTCTCTGCGAGACACACTGAATGGTGGAGAATCAGTAAACTTTGGAAAGTACTGGGTTATGTTGATTCTTCAGAATCAATAATTCATCTCCGGGATTTGTTTTGCTCTGCTCTCTTTTCTGTTTTGCCTTGTCTGAATGGGGTTTCAGCTGTTAACAAGTTTCCATTAGACCGCGACAATGCTTTGGGTCCAAAAGCAGAACTCAAAATGTAGAAACCAGTAAAAAAAAAAATAAAAAATATCGGAGACTAAGATCATCTGATTTCTGCCTGTACAAAATAATTCAAACTAAGAAAATATGTAGTTAAATTAAGCATGTAAAACTATAAGGTAAAAACACTAACCTAAGTTAAAAATCAGCTTTCTCTGTGCACTCATTATTTACTGTGTTTGTGGTTTCCCACAGTGGCAAACCTGATTTCATAAGTGTGAGACGAAAAGACGACATATAATCAATGGAGCAGCTTTTGAAGGGAGGCCATGGAAACGGTACATGCGCCGATTTGTCTGTGGAAAAATTACTTTTAGTGTGACGGGATTTAAATATGAAAACACATTTTGTGCTCTTGTGGTATTTTATTCAAATTTTCTGAAAACAATGCAGGGTTTTCGACAATACACACAACCTGGATTTTGGATTTATGTAGTTGAGTTCTAATTTACTGAGAAGTCAGGATGTTTTATGCACTCAATGGCATGAATGTCATATTAACCTTGTAAATACATATCTGAAATATTCTCTGGACCTCGTGGAGGATTATGAAACATAAAACAATGGACTTGGTGCACTAGTTTGAATTTGGTGTAGAACTGATTCTTCTCTAATCCACCTTGTAAGATAATACATGCATACTGAAATTAAAGCAATTGATTACATATATTTATACACACTGTTTAAAAAATACAGATAATCCGTTTCTGTCACCAGATACTGATCTCATGGACTGCGAAGCATTCTTTGTACAGCAGCCTGCAGGGCTCAGTATTACAGCGGATCTGAAGAAGCCTCTGAGCGAAGACACTCTGTTGTTGTGTTACAGTCGTATGTAGAAGATGATCAGCGTTGTCTGTAATATTCTTTATTTTACAAAGAACCCTTCTTTGCACCATCCTCTCTGGAGGTTCAACAGTAGTCCCTGGATCAGAACCATTCTTCTTTTTCTAGTTGCCTTGTTGGATCACTGGCTCTGATGCAGCAAACCCATGAGATAACAGAACAGATTACACTTCCCACAACAGATTTAGGTGATCCAGTCCTGTTGAGAAAATAACATAGTATTTTCTCAACAGTACTGTCCAAGGTGAACCTTGCCTCTCATCCAATGACTGCTGGAGATGGAGTTGCGAGGGTAAGCATGTTCATATCATGACTGGACGGATAGCTTTTAAGGTCTCTCATAAGTCCACAGTTAAATCACACTTTATAGCTAATGTCATCATCAACGGATTTTGTTATACGTCTGACTGTTTTTCTACTTACAACATTTACAGGCAAAGAAGGCACAGAGAAATGTTTTTTCACCCCAGTCATCTAATCCCAATCATCATCATCATCACTCAAGTTCTGATGATGCCACATGTAGCGAGTCCACAACACCCTAAAATTGTAAGCTGTACTTTTTTCTTAGCCATTTTTCAGTATTCTCTAAAATACAAGTATTTTCTCTGTTTAATCCTAGTTTTGACCTAGAAAAGAGGGTTTGCAGAGAGAGTAATAAAATTTTCCAGAGGTCTGAATATGTTTGAGCCTGATCTTATGTATGCTTCTTATTTATCCATCTTATCTTGGTAGATATATTCCCACTAAAAATGTAAAGATACATTTCCAGAATTCTCTTAGCAGTTAGCACTGCAGTTAGCATTTGCAGGTCTGTGTGCATGTTGATTTCCATTCCAATATCTGCTCCTTTATTATTTAAATCAGGGGTCTCAAACTCGGTTTTATTTTGGGCCTATCAAAAATCGGAATGTTCTTAAAGGGCCGGTTGAGCCAGAATGTATTGATAAAACCCATCAAACTGTTTTTGTGTTTTGTTTTTTTTCACAGATTTTGTGGTGCTAATTTAGAAATATTTGTAAGAAATTTTTGTGCTAGTGTATAACATTAAATGTGACTTTTTATCCCTTGCTGTAACCATAACTTGACATCAAGTAAGGCTGAGGCAGCAGTCAATTAAACCCAACGTTTTTGGTTAATTTTCAGAAAAATTTGCAATGAAATCAGAAACAAATGTGGGGATCTGTTGATTTTGTGTGAATTTTGCAAATTTGTGAAAAACTGGAAGGACCTATTGATGTAACTTGGAGCCTAGAGGGCCACATAAAAAGATACTGCAGGCCAGATTTGGCCCACGGGCCTTGAGTGTGACACATGTAATTTAAATGATCTCTGTTTACTGTGCTGTCAGTGATTCTGGCTTCTGGCTCACCGATGAGCCAGAAGCCACAATCACTTCAACATGTAGCAAATTTAGTGTCCAGGATTGGCCACCTCGTCCAGGTCTTACTCATTGTTTTTAGCTGCACGGTCAGGATCATTCTCCTCCGTCTACGTCATTAATGGTTGATGCCCCAATTTCACTGGAGTTGCAGAGTCAAGAAAACAAAAGAATTATGGCTATGTGGCCTCCCAATACCAATACCATGATAGGAGGTCAAAGTATTCCAAGGCCACTGGTATTCCTCAGTCTTCTCATCCATTGTACTACAAGAATGATAGGAGTGAAGAGACTAGCCAACACGTCAGAGATCTCACAAGGCAGGTAGGCTATCTTAAAAAAGAATTGCAGAGTGTGATTTTTGATCTCCATGAGGAAAGAGAGCGAAGGATTGCATATCAGGTTGAAGTCAAATCCCAGCAGGAAGAGATTCAAAAACTGCAAAAAATGTTAGAAAAAGAACGTCGCATGAAAGTCAAACATGACCATGGAAGAAACATGCCAGAGACTACAGGTATATCACAGGTTTCTTGCTCTTCCAAAGTTACAGTCGACAAGAACATTCTTCAACAGCTTGAGTACTTCATGAGGGAGGCTGAAAAATACGCCTCACGCAATAAATGTCTGTTAAAAGTAGTGGTTGAAGCATACAGAGTGAGACTTAAATATGAGGAGCAGCTCAAAAGCCACAGTGAGCAAGCTTCCAAATTCAAAGAACAGGAGGAAACTAAACTAGGTCACTATAGCTATTAGCATAGCTGCAGCACATGCCTAACGTTAGATCATCATAGTTTATTTATAAAATGATTTAGAAAACAAGGTATGTCAAAATTAAAGGAAAGAAAATAATAATGATTGTTCAAATTCTCAGGCTAAATCAACAATTTTCTCAGAACTCCCTAAAAACTAAAATTTGCACACAAATTTGTATTTCTACTACACATATTAGAACTTTTCATTGCTTTCCAGTCATTTTAGTAGCTGTGATTGTGCCTAATTTGGACATTTTCCCTCAAACTAACCAATGCTAGTCTAATCCTAACTGTAACCATAACTAGAACATATTCCACTCCTTACCTCTAAATATTCCTCCTGACCCAAAGAGAGGAGTTTGTCATATTAGGGCCAGGCTTTGGTCCCCATAACGCCAAATCTGACCAATGTTTTTGTTTATTTACATGTGATATTGTGTATGTACAATGTACAACATTGTAAGAAATGTTATTGAATAGTAGATGTATAGGGCCACTCCCTAAATATAATGACCTAGCCATAGCACACTACGATCCAAAAAGCAGCTCTCACCAGATCTTTGGTCACAAGCAGAGAAATTGAGATGAAAAGACTTATCGTCTTTTACATTAATGTAATTAATTATTAGTAATTAGCATCATTATGCTAATGTAATAGTGTAGTTAACTACATCAATTAATGTAGTTAATTACATTAATGTCAATGTAATTACTGTCAATGCGGACACCCGTATAATACAAGAAAACAGAAAGAAAAAGTCCCAAAATTCTGAAAACTATGTAGAAATCCCGATAATAGATTTTTTTGGTTTAAAGACAATTCATATGTACAGAATTAAGCTACAACAAACTTGCTTGCATTTTATGTAGCAGTGGCATGGGTCACTGATAAAAAAGAGATCTTATATTGAGATAGTATCTCAATAAATCTCAATATAATTAGATATAATTACCTCATTGTGCTATCTCATTAACATTATGCTATTGAGATAGCATTTCATTGTAATGAGATAGCATTATGCTAATGATGACATAGCAATATCTCATCATTAGAGATAATTCTATCTTATTATAATGAGATAATTACCTCATTATGCTATCTCATTAACATAATGAGATAACATTATGCTAATAAGATAGCATCTCATTATAATGAGATAGAATCTCCGCATTATGCTATTGAGATAGCATTTCATTTTAATGAGATAACATTATGCTAATGATGCTATCTCAAAATTTGCGTATTGCTAATGATGAGATAGCATTGTCTCATTATTTATGAGATAATGCCAGCATCTCATTATAATGAGCTAGCTTTATCTCATCTCATTATCTATTTAAGTCTAATAAATAAAGGTTGGAAATATAAAACAAGACGCTATATCGATACCAGAGAACAGTGATTGCAGAACTTGTATATCATAAGTATTCAGGCAACATATATAGCTACGTTGTGGTAAATAATTTGTGAAAAGGAGATCGTAATTCATCATTTCTCTAAAAGTTGCATCATTTCTTTCCAAACACACATTTCTATTTCTTATGTGAAGATCTCAGCGGGACTCCAGAGATGAAGCTGCACCAGTTGTTCAAAGACGTCACCCTGCAGAGGGTTTTTTTTTCATTATTATTATTATATCATATTCTGAAGCTTTAATCTCACGATAGAGCTCCATATATTTTTTTTAACACCATACACAGAAAAAGATTCTTCACCTGAAAAAGAAACGGGTCATTCTTAGTGTATGAGCAGTATTCCTTCACCTGCAAATTCTTTTGTAGTTTAAAGCTACAGCTGCCAAAATCCAGCCTTGTTCCAAACAGTCCTTGCTATCCCCACCTGCACCAGGGGCTCACCGTACAGACTCCAACTCCAGCTAATAAAAAGTGAATGCTGTTGTCAGGCCCAATCAGACGGAGCAGCACGGAGACGGCCGAGGAGAACGGGGACTGGAAGTAGACAGGGGAGTTTGGATCAGATGATCACGGTAGGGGACAAGTAGTGCGGTTCTCATCGATTTACTTCTCCACAAGTTAGTATAAACAGAATTGTTCTAATTGGGGAGCAACTAAGTAGGCCGGTGTTTCCAGTAGAACCATAGAAACCAGACATCAGACCGAACTTTGAGCCTAAATTTGAGTTTACATAGAAGAAAACACGCGTTTGTCGGCTTACTTTGTTCGCTTTGAGTTTTCGATATTGCAATGGTTAGACCTAATCTCGACCGCTTTGTGCTCGGAAGTCCTGTTTACAGTTGCTAAGCAACTCGAGTTTCTTCCACTGTTGCCAACAAACAAAACCAGCATATCCGGCCGGCGCTCACCTGATACGACGAGCAGCCCACACATTTTCTTTCAGGCGTTCTGACATCAGACCTCTCGGAGAAAATCTTCCCCCCGACTGTCTGACTGCCAACACTGTTCTCATTACTTTTATTGTCCACCTTTTCCGCCTCACATCACTGCACATTTGTTTCCTGCGCAGGCTGGAGCAATTAAAAGCATTTGCTTAAAAGTGTTGATCACCAAAAAGTGAAAAAATAAATTAATGAATTAAAACACTTAACACAAAAGAGGAAGAAAATCACTCACCCTGGAAAAAGCCACACGTTTTATGAAATATATTTGTTGCAATGATCTCTACAATGATCTTAGTGAGTGCTGGATCATGGGAGTTTTATTGTCCAGCACATGCACCCCCACGCACCCCCACACACACATTTCTTGGATATAAAGAAACTCCTCAGAGGCATTCTGTGGCGGATGCTGGGTTCAGTTTTGCAGTTTTCCTGTTTCTTTTGCAGACAATCAGACTCTATTAAAATCTTGATTTGTAGCAACTTAACAGATTTACTCGGTCATGCTGCCACCACGAGCGGCGTAATTTGCGAAACAGTAGAGTTCCTCCTGCTCAGACCTACTGTCGGTTTATTTCTGCTGTCAGGTTTTTCTTGAGTTTGCAGACGAGACACCAACGAACAGTGAAACATCTCTTGGAGACAAACATCCTTCAAAGAACCAGAACTACTAAGGTGCTTCCTGGTTCCAGCGTGAAAGGCCTGTGTGACGTGAAATTAAAACACACATAAAAGTCATTCTGCCGCTGAATGAGAACAACCACAGACAATATCCCCATCCCAACTTCACCCAAAGGTTTAACAGACAGTAGGGGTGATCACAGGAAGTGTCTGGTAAACTTTGAGCAGGTCATTTGAGAGGAAATTTGTTTTCAGCTAAACACAATTCTGAGTGAAAAAAGGGGGCAACAGCAACATCAATAACTGAGGCTGACATATAGGAGAGACGTCTGAGAAACAAGAAGGGCGTCTGAGAGACGGCGACTCTCTTCTCCCTCCTTCAGCTTTATGCCATGTGGTCTTTTTCCTCCATTTCTCTCTTTCATCCCTTTCATTTTGTGTTTTGTTGCTGCTGTCCACTTCAGGGACACTTCAATCACCCTCGCTTTAGATATCACCGCTGCTTGAAAGGCAGAAACTCACGGGCGATTCACTTTCAAGCAGAGTTCAAGAGGATCTTTCGATGTTTTTTTTTGTGTGTGCGTGTGCGTGTGTGTGTGTGTGTATGTCACTTTTCTATTTGATGTGAGGAATGGAAGATGAGCACCGAGCTGATACAGAGGATTTGGAGATGTAAAGGAAGCAGGAAGATTATTCTGATATAAAGATCTCAGTGCTCCAGGGAGATTTCTTGATGAACTTTTCAAGAATCTTATATTTTGTCACAAATATCAACATGGAGGAATTGGTAGGAAGACTGTTACTTCAGGCTTCTTTCTACAGATAAAAATTGCAACATGCTTTAAATGAATAAACAAACAAGACTACTGGAAAACAAAAATTATATATTAAACCACCCAGATGTAAAGGTCCACACGATCAGTCACTATTGAATTTGTTACAATCCTCACACCTGAACTCTAAAACTACAGATTTGTCCCTTGTGTATTCTTCAAGTGAAGCTTCTCAAACGGCCAAACAACTGTGATGTCTGATTGTCAAAGTTTCTTGTCTTGTTTCTTTAATGGATGTTTCGGTCTGAAAAGTGGAGGAACATTCTTGGTTTGAGGTCAGACACCTCACTTTGCCTCTCCTTTGAAGAACAAGGCCACATTTTTTGTTTGCGCCAACAATCAATACCCCACTGATCGATAGGCATCTTTGAAGTTGACATGCAGAGCTGAACCATGAAACTTGGTGACAACTTTAACTTAAAAACTTTGCCTGAAAACATGCACATATTAGGTCTGGTAAGTCTAACTATTAAGGTAGTTTGTTAACAATAAAGGTTGTGTTGTGTCTCGTCACAGCGGCCCGAACTGCTGTAAATAGCTGATTTTAGAGTCTTGTTCTAATATCCTCAGGTATTTTTTATATTTTTCATTGTAGGATTGCTCTCTTTAAAATGCGTCACACACCTGCTCGCAGAGGCATGTGTGTCCTCGAGTCGCCCTTCAGCCTGCAAATGAAAAATTCAGGAAATGAGAGGAAGTGGCTTCTCTCGTGGCTCAAGTCGTGAAAATATCCTCATAATGAAGTAAAAATCAGAAGTTTTACCGCTAATATTGCTGTAAAACTTTGAAACTCTTCAGAGCAATGGACCAGATCATCCCCAGGGTAGTTTAATAACCGGACACATGAGTGTCTCTCGTCTGTAAAATTGACTGGAAATGTATTTTCTGAGAGGCAGACGGATAGAAGGGACTACTTTGTGGAACAGTCAGACATAATTAGCAATCTCTTGCTTGATAAAAGTCAAGAGAACAACAGCATGAAGATTGAATATTGTTGTTAATCTCTTCAGATTTTTGCTAAGACAAACATTCACCTATAAATGAATGTGTCTACACATCTACAAGACAAAGGCTCAAATCAGCAGGTCCACCATTGTTTCTTTTCGCTTTCCAATCTCCCGTGGCAACCATTAAGCTATGCAAAACGCTTGGGTGGACCTAGCTCCGCCTTCAAGTTGTATCTCCTCCTTGTAGTTGCAGTGTCCAAGTTCCAGAGCTTCCTCACAGATCAGCCCTTCCCCACTCTGCTCCTTCAAACTAGCCAGCAGCAATTAGCAAGCACTTGACAGAACTACGCATTTGCTAATTTCATTATAGGAGCTACTTCTCAGAGCGCGCCGGTAAAAACGTTGCTAAAGGTTTAATAGAGGAGTGATATTGTGATGACTTCCTGAAGACAGTTTCAGAAAGAGAAGGGTTTTTTAAAGAGACAGAGGCCCAATTTTAAGGCACTATCAAATTTCTTTTAAATCACAGTTTATATATGTAGCATTTTATAGCAGCTGAAGTTGACATAGTTACTTAATAGAGCTATAAAATGGTTTAAAAACACATAAGGGTTTAAAAACACATAAGACATCCCCTTTAACAACTTTGTGGATGGTTTTTCCATCTTTCATTTTTCAGCAACGTGGATGTTCTTTTAGACGAAAGTCAAACTTATGTTTTTAATCAAATTTTGCTTGGGATTAACTCCTTTATGTCTAGCATCATCCTTCCAGGATATATACAGGCCTTGGCTTGAGGCAGAGACTGACCCTGAACCCTTGCTTGAAAATCATGACCTCGGGTTTAAATTCTGTGCACCTTCCTATGGTTTCATCAAGTTTATATTGAATTTCTCAGTGAATAGCCACCTAATAATTTAACATGCACCAGGAGTTATACTGTCAGGCCACAAGGACCTTTCTCTCATTTCTGCCTGAAACTCCGTACTTCCTTTGCTCAGAGAGTAGTTAGCTCTATTTTGTTGCCCTGTCTTTTTTTACAGCTACGCTTTCTGCCCTCTGTAAGTCAGGCCTCTGTGACTAATGCGGTGGGTCCATGAGGAAGGTGGCTGTTACAGTGCAGTCCTCGCTGTGTGCCAATACTGCCTCTGTTTGTGAGGAGCCACTGAGGCAGTAAATGGGTAGAATATAGGAAGAGAGAGGAGGCTAAACGAATCCTTGAGAGCTGGGAAGAGAGGCGGAGAGCGGTGAGCCGGACAGCAAGGCATAGAGCAGAAAAAAGGAATTAGATCCCGATCAGTATTAGCCTTTCAGATAAGTTCCTTAATCTTCTACACAAGTGGGGCACACAGATGATTCCCGAATTAATTTTTGGGTGTTTTTAAAACTTGACAAGTATTTCAGTTTTGGATACAGTTCAGAGAATGCCAAGCCCCTTCACTGAATGGGTTTTGTAAAACGTTTTTTTTTTTTTTTTTAAAAAAAAGTCAAAAACAACTAACTTTGGTTTTGTCCATTTTAAAAGTAGGACAACAGATTTTTACTGAGGGGCTCTCTCTAAAAGCCCAGAATATAAAATTGTTTCTATGTTGCACCTGATCTGGAACCGGCACAGGAGCAACCACCCAAAACTACGGAGTGCCAACGTGCCAGAAATAATTTGGATTTGAAGGAAAATAAGTGATTTCTGAAGAGGAGGAGGTGAAATCAATACTGAGTCATGAGGCAAAATTCATCACCACAACTATTTTGATGGAAAAAAACATAAAATGTTGCAAACTTCCAGGCTTTACATGTTGTTTTTCTTAATGCCGCATTGAATGCAGATCATTCACAAAATCCCCCTCATGCCCTAAAAAAACCCGCTAAGCTAACTTCATCACAGTTGTTTCATCATCAGATGAGAAGCCGTGAAATAATCCTGCTAAATCCCTTGCTTTAAAAAGTTAAGTGACTCCAACTAAGTTGCATCAAAAGTTGGAAATGGCACAACACTTTCCACAGCTACTATCAGTTTTTACTATTTATCATGGTGATGTTTTCCCCATTAAGGTTTTGGATAATGTCTTTTTTCAGACTATATTTCTTTTGTTCCTGCTTCAAAATGACTCAACATTACAATACTTTTATGGCTTGTTTAACTTGGCAAACACTAGAACTCTACATTTTCTTGGAGATGTGAAGAAACAAAAAATAATCCACAGTCAACACGTTTGGTGCATTCGCTGATCAAACGATCAGTTTCGACAATCCGATCTATAATTTCAGTTTCAACCACACAACCAGACTTAAAACCAGAGAACATAAACAAGCTGTATTTAATCAGCTTTAAACTCGTTGTGAGCTCGCTGCTATCCAGCACGTTTCAATACAAAACTCGCATGAATCCAATCAGCGTGGAACACATGTTCAATATGTTCAGCCGGGCTAAATGTTGTCTTCTCTGCTCATGTGGAGCACGTTTGCTTCAGTAAAGCTGATAATGAATTATATCGAGCTGCTGTCTACTCCTCATCGACTGCAGTCAGACGCCGAACCCACTTTAACCCGAGGTGATGAGCTACACTGAACTTTGAAGCAAACTCTTTCCAGCACTTTATCTGGGAGTATTCTCCCTCTCCTCGGCAGAAGACATCTTTTCATTTGTGATGGAGAAGGAAACGTTGTTGGTGTCGAGAAGCCAGACAAACAACAAATTCATGAGCAAATTCAGAAGAATTTGAGTGATCTAAGTGACGTCAGCTGATGGTTTTCTTGATCGTTTTCGGGACAGACGTTTTATTTTACAGGCTTGTCTTTGTGTCTTTTGTCTGATATGACTATTTCAAGTGAAGCAAATTTAACAAAGTGGCTTTTATGGCAGGGTGGGAAGAAGAAAGCTCTTAGTCAAAACAAAAAAAGAAAAAAAGTCAGACCAAGGCCATGTTGGGACACAACAAACGTGGACGAATGTTCTCTGGTCAGCTTAGACCAAATGTAAAATTTTCAGTTACATGAAAAAACCCCCAAAAAACCTATGTTGAAAACCAAAACCTTGAACAAACCATACCTATCAAGTCTCACATTTTGGCCGGGACACTACTGTTTTTTTACCCCCGTTTCCCGCCGTGCTATTTTCCAGTAAAAATCCCGTATTGTGCCCCCCACACTCTCACGTTAGTTCCGGCGCTTCTTTTTAATTAAACCTTTATTTAACCAGATAAAAACACAATACAATCATGTTAGAGGTTGAGAGATTTATTCTTTTTCTTCCCTTTCATGATTATTCACAAATCTGTGTTGGTCAATCACATAAAATCAAAACTGGTTCAAGTTTTTATGGGGCTTTCAGAAGGGATAGTATTTTTGAGCCATCTACCAATTAGCAGGGCAACGTTCATTGTTTTTGCTTAGCCATTTGTGCGTTTAGCCTAATTTGGCCTAAGTTATTATAAAGGCAGTGAGCCAACAATGGCTTCTGTAAATATACCAAAATAAATCTGGTTTTTGACTGACCTTTTCATTTAGTGTTGCTCTTATGTTCTGCTTTCAGCCTTACAATGCAATGACCCAAAAGGTCAAAGGGCATGGGCCAAACTTAGCTGGTTGGACTATAAAGCAACCAAAAGTAAATGAGCAATTATTTGTTTTGATGTAGTTGAGAACGATTCCATTGTGCCAAAAATGTAACCCAAGCACCAACAAAATGACTAATATGGACCCAAGACGTTTAAAACTATGTAACTACAACAGTTTAGTATTCACTTTAGTATCAAAGACAGCATTTTAAATTAACTAATTTCCTGTTTTTTCTTGGTAAGAAAAAGAGAAATAGAGATCTATACAATGTATAAGAATTCAAACACGACCGGTGATTTAGGACAGCCAAACAAGTTCATGACATAAAATAAATAAATAAATAAAACTTGTGGCGGTGACATGCCATAAGTATTGCTTATATATGCTTCTTTCAGAATGTCTAAATAGGTATTATTAATAAACAAATAACAGCCATCAAGAACAGCGTTTGGAACATTGCAAAAAGTAATTTTCTATCTTTTTTCCATCAATCCAAGTATTTGCAAAGATAACAATTTTTACGACAACAAGTGTAGGAGGGCCGTGTCTGTTATTAACTTCCATTCAGTTATGTGACAAGCTAAACAAGAAACCATGAGCAAGCACGATTCTTTTCACTGAATAACTATTTTTGCTTACGCCTACTGAGTACAAATGGTCAGTCTAGGACCATAATTGATTGGAGAAAGTTTAAAGAATTGTTCCAAGAGAAGAAAAAAAAAAGTCCCCATCAAAACAAATTAACGTCTAAGATGAGAAACCGTCATAAACGGGTTTCTGGCACCAAAGCATTTGTTTAACTAATTTCCTGTTTTCGTTACCTTTGGGAGGGACTGTGTTAAATGCTGAAAGATATTCAGTTGCCGAGTTGGATGATTATGTGGATAATGCAGGCCAAGTGATTACAGGACGAAGGAAAACAGCTTAAATAGGTAATTTCTCAGACACCGATCTGCATAAAGGCACATTAAGTTTTCTGTGGCATGTTTTATGAGCTGCACAACACAAGATCAGGCCATTTCCAAAACGTAGAAAAAGGAACAATATCACGAAAACATCCACACATCTCATTTATTTTCCACAGTTTCTTCTGGGTGAAGGTGCAAGAGCAAAGCAGAGATCTCCAGATCTACAAATAGTTTAAAGGTAATATAATGAGACATAAGGAAAGCATCATAGCTTAGACCAGTGGTTTCCAAACATCTTCTGCCCCCCCCATTGATTACAATAGGGAGAATTAGACTCTGACTGAGACTCCCTGTTATACTCTTCAAACCCCCCCAGCACACACAGCATTCATCGTTGTTTTTTGTTTTTTTTTCATTCATCCATACAGCTTCCCGCGCCCCCCCCCCCTGCAATGTCACTCCACAGTTTGGGAACCTCTGGCTTAGACAAAGCATTTACATGTACTGTGTAAAAAGGCACATTTTTGTCTCATGTGAACGTATTTATTGGCTATACTCAGTCTTGGGCAACTAAAGCTTGACTCTCTCAAGAGTGTCAGATTTCAAAAAAATCCTTAAAGTATAAGGGTTGATGAATTTAGCTAAATCTGCAAGGTTCAATTGTTTCGAGAAAATTTAATCTCGGCATTTCTTTTGATTGCTGAATCTTTAAACCTTTAGGCATGAAGCAGCAAATCATATGCATTCTTCTGATTTCATCGGGCTGGATAGTTTATAGATTGCAATTCAGCACACCATTTATCTGCATTTGGAGCCTCAGAGCTCTATAGAAGCACAATGATTAAAAGAAAGAAGCTTTCAGCATTTTCATCAATTAAAAGTTTGTTTCCTTTCTGCATTCTTCCTCTGATTGTCTCCATCTTTGCTGTTGCTTCTTGGAAAGGTCCTAGTAGAAATCAGACTCGAAACTCATTCCACGCCCCAGGATAGGATAAACCGGTGGTTTTATTGATGATCAAAATGAGAGAGATGATAAGCAACTTCACATCAGGATCGTCTTTCAGGTCACACTCTGGGAGATAGATTGTCAAGTGTCTGGGAGTGTAAACAGGAAGTAATCAGGAAATGGCGAGTTACCCGCCAGAGGTGGTTTCTGAGTTGATCCCCTTCAGAGACTCGGATCCCAATTGATTTGAACCCTCTCTGATTTAAGAATCGGAGACTACAGAGTATCCTTTAACACGGGATTGTTTCGCCTACAGGACAATATGGAGGGAACCCGTCTACACGGTGAAAACCAGGAAAGATGACATCGCAGAGTGCAGCAACTTTGATATACACTCCATATTGGCAAGGTGAGAAGGATTACACACACACCCACATGCACACGCACACACACTATTCCAAGAGCTCGCCACGGGGAAGGTAGGAGTTTCAATGCCCAATAACCAATAACCAAAGGTTTTGGAAACAATCCAGTTCAGAAACAGGGCAGGCAGGACAGATACGGTTTTCAAAGAAGTTTTTCCAATCAGGTCTCTCTGGGAGAAGACTCTGGGACAGGCCGAGAGCTGACAGGAGAAACAGGGAGAAGAATATCTGGGATTTTCTCCTCCATGGCTCTGTTTCCTCTGTGTTGAAAGCAGTCACCCAAAGGATTTTAATCAAGCATTTCTGATTTTCACAAATAGAAAAACCTGAATATTTATTTATTTAGTAGGTTCGTTATGTTGATAACAGTAAAGATTAACCAGAACTATTTTAAGCAGTCAAACTTTCAGCCTTTAGCTTATTTTTGCTTACACCTACTGAGTACAAATGGTCCATACAGGACCATAATGTGAGGATTTGGGTTTTTTCTTGTGTTTATTTGAGTTTTCTCTGTGTGTTTATTTAGGTTCTGTCTCTGTTTCTCTGTGATGTCCTGTCTCTCCCTGTGATTGCCTCCCAGGTGTGTCTTATTCTGTGATTACCCTCCCTGTGTATTTAAGTCCACCTGTTGTCTTTGTCTCTTGTTGGGTCCACGTCGTTTGTCCTCATCTAACGACGTCGTTTGTATCCTTGTGCTGTGCTCCTAGACTTTCCATTAAAATTATTCAAATATGACTTCCTGGACTCCCCAGCGTCTCCCTCACCTCACCTCCACAACACGAATCATGACACATAATAGATTGTAAAAAGTTTAAAGAATTGTTCCAAGAAAAAAAAAAAAATCAGCTATTACTCTGAACCATGTTGGTTTTTATACTTGAACTTTTGTCAGAAAGCATCTCAAACTCTCAAACTGTTATTTCTTATTTTTAATGCACCACCATTACCGAACCAAGCTGCAGATTGTTTTTCAAGAGAGAAGTTTGGACTTTTTTTTTTTTTTTTTTTCCACAGATTGTTCAAAGACCGGAAAAAAAAAACGAAAAAAAAAAAAACACAAAACAAAACAAAGACGATTCTGACTTGAGCTTCACAATCAGAACATCTCTGTTCTTTCTAAAAATAAATATGATCAAAACCTGTCTGATCTAAGACGAGACGGGATCATTTCAGATCAGATTTAAACCTGCTCGGTAACGATGGAGAATATTTATAGCTCCAAAACTGAAAAAAAAAAAAAAAAGTTTAGTTTTTCATCTCAGCGCTGATGGATTCCGTCTGATGTTTCTGCAGCTCAAAGTAATCGGAGCAACACGACCACATTGTTCGGAAGGTAGACCGCAGCCTCTCCGCGGCTCTAGTTCACACATCACACGTATGTTTTCGTTGAGCCTCATACGACAAATCGATTCATCGACTCTTTCTTCATGTTCGACCTTCCTGTCGGGTCAAACCAGGGGCTTTGAACACGCTGTGATGACCGATGTGGTGATCGGAAAATAGGGACTTGACCCAAGCTCAACTAAATTGAAGTCAAAAGTAACACAGACGTTCACCCGAAGCCTATAAATCATTCAGTTTAAGCTCCTCCGTTATAATCTCTATGCGGAGGAGCCATGTTTCTGCGCAGTCTGCTCCTGCTGGGCCGGTTTGTCACCTTTTTCTACAGAGATCACTCCCCCCCCCCCCTTCCCTCCACTCCCAGGCTGGTGGTGGGAGTGGTCTGACGCCATGAAATTGTATTTTCTCTAGTTAAATCAGTGAAATTACAGTGAGTTTAATTTGTCCCTTTTTTTTTCTTTTTTTTTTTTTAGCCAAATATTGAATTTGCAAATAGCACATTAACAAAGAATGTGTTTTATTCCCTAAAAATGTATAGTTTCATGCCAGCATTTCTCACATGGACAACTGACTGTGGCAGCGTTCGTTATGAGTCAATTGAAATTTTACGTTTATATTTATTTGCTTAAGATCAAAGTGCGTTGTTTAGTGTTGCAAATGGAGCTGCGATTGTGTCTCCTCGATTTCATTTTATTAGTCTAATTATTAGAAATGATCATTTATTATTGACTTGAATATGTTTACAACTGATATGGTCACAGCTCGTGGTTTATAAAAACCTAGCACCTGGACTCTAATTCTTTTCTTTTGATAAAAACAAAACAAAACAGACGTTAATGATATCCTTCTCTGAACATTTTGTAAAGAGGATAAGAAACAGGCGCAGCCGTTAAGCGTGGATAAACGCGGCACTGGACAAATTGGCCTGGGCAGATCATATCTTTGATTTTGAGCTGCCTCGTGTGTGGAGTCCCCCAAGGATCCCTACTTGGTTCAAAGATTTCCAACGTTTTTATGCTTCCTTTTGGTTCCCTTCCTGAACCTTTCCTCCCTTTTTGGGTTTTCCCCTCCCAAAAAAAAATTTAGATACCTGAATCCCCCCCATTCCCCACATGAATCTGTAAACTTTGGCTAAGACACTTTTTCAGAACTTCATGCTTTATGGTGACTAGTACTCTCCGAAAAACGACAAAACAGAACATTTTTGATCGAGTCATGCAGATGTTTCAGCCTGAGAATTTTTGCTGGAGTAAAATCTTTAAATGTTTTTTTTTTTTTTTTTTTTTTTTATCTGTGCATGATCACAGTATTTCATTTGGGCATCAGCCTTCCTCCGGTTGACGATGATGTACGATTCACATTTTTGCCTCTGCTCGGAATCATTCGCCTGAAACCGTTGACTCGTTCTGCCTTTTCACGCTTTCTTTATGAATCCATGATGTTGCTGATGTTCATCCCCTCAAGTTTCTCCTTCCCTCCATCATCCAAACACACACACACACCCACACACACTGTCAGTTAATGCGAACATATGACGAGGCAATGAAAGTTGCGTAACGATGCCACCTGACAGCCCATTAAACCGGAGAAGGATGAGGATACAATTAGATTGTCATCCACTCTAGAGTTAGAGCCGACAAACCAGATGGATGGAAGTGAGGGGTGGGGGGGGGGATAAATAAAAGACGGGGGTTCTTGTCTCAGGAGAAAGGCAAGCTTTTTCAGGGTGAGCGGGACGAGTCGTTGACGGGATATCAAATGATCGAGAGGCGGTGATCATTGGCTGTGATCATCCGCGTCGTAATGTTCGGCTGCTGAGCTTGAAGGACGAGGAGCCGGGTGAAGTTTTCCTCTGGGTGAAATAAAATCCCTCCTCATCCTCTTGTCACTTCTTCCTCTGAAAAGACCAGACTTCACTTTGAATGGAGCGACAGATTTACAGCTCAGCCACTGTGGTAATTCAGTCAGAGAGCGCAAATAAATGTTTAAGAGCAGCAGCGGCGGCAACACATCAGGTTCTTCTGAAAGCCGTGGCGGCTGAGGAGAGAAAGGATGAATAACGAGGAAAGAAACACAAGAAGATTAGTTTGAAAAATACATTTAGTCTGACCGCGAAGCTGCAGGGAGGGGTCAAAAGGCCAAAGTCTGTCACGCACCGACAGAAATTCTTCAACTGCAGATAATGTTCCATGAACTAACCGGTTCACATGATTTACATGTCTTTATTTTTGAAAAAAAAAAAAAAAAAAAAAAAAAAAGTCACATAGATTATGTTTTACTGCTGAAAGTTGTTTTTTTTTCCCCTACACATCTTGTATGTAATGTGTATGGTGATGTAAGCATTTTATTTACAGTTTATCGACGCAGCTTAGAGTATGAAGATTGGTTGATTACATTAGAAATATCTTCGTATTTTGACAAGTTTCCATTTCATGGTGGGAATAATCCACAGAACCCCCTCTGCGTGCGTGTTTTTAAGGTAGTGACATGTTTCGGCCAGCAGGAGGTGTGATGCTCCTTTCATGAAGCTGACTGGTTCAGTTCAGTGGGTTATAGATTGCGGTGGGCATGTTAACTCTCTCTGTGGGGTCTTAGTCTAAACTGGAAATATTTAAATGTCTGTTTTTGGTTTGGATCCTTCTTATCAAAAAAGTTCAAATTAGGGTGTTTTCTCCTACCACGAAAACAAACAAACAAACAAACAAACAAACAAACAAAAAAAATCCCAAACTGGTATTTAGACATTGAAAAAAAGGAAGAAATATCCGACTTTCAAATCAACTAGATGCATTCTGTGATCAGAAAAACTAAACTAAAATGTTAAAATTATTATTATTATTATTTTATTTTTTTTTTTCAGACGTTTGAAGGGTGAAAATCACAGGATGATCTTTCCTCTGGAGAACCGCATGAAGTTGGAACTGAAATAAATACGTACTAGTTCTGCTCTGAACTATCCAACGAATCAATGGTTAATCTCAGGGTTGCTGCAGATCACAACAGGCTCTTCTCTGTGAAGAAGATTGTTGGTTAAGTTCTTGGAGAAAACTTTAAAAAAAAAAAAAACATTTGAACGTTCATTTGAAAGTTTGAAAAATCATGAATGAGAAAGAAAAAGTCTTAGAGATCATGGATCAGACAAAGTTGTATCCGGTTGGGAGGTCAGATCATTTTCCCGTCGGGGAATGAAGCTAAAATGCGTGTTAATGCTGGTCAAATTTGATCCTAAGAGCCCACTGATGTAAATACAAAGTGAAGAGCAGATGCTCGGACACATCTGGCCATCCGAGGAGCAACGTCACCGTCTCACTGTCACCTTAAGAAACACAGAACTAAAAGCAGAAGCCACTTTAAACAAGGAAACCTCCATGTACAAATTCTAGTTCAATTACAAGAAACATTTGGATTGGCTGTAGAAAAGGAAAGTTAAACTAATCACAATGTCAATCTCTTTACTTATTTATTTATTTATTTATTTACTTTTCTCACCATCTCACTTTTAAAATGAAACTACAGTAGTGGGGGGGGGGGAGGTCGAAGATCCAGAAGAGCTGTCCAGATGATGCGGTGGAAACCCGCATCATCATCTGACCGGATCGCGGAGCTTTCTCTCAGCATTTCACACCACACGTAGTCAAACAATTAAAAGACATTTCTGAGTCTCATTCGGTCGCAAGAAATATCCTTTAATTGTAAGGCCAGGTGCGGCACTCTGCGATTCCCCTTCTCCTCCTCTCTCTCTCTCCCTCTCTCTCTCCACGCTGCTCGGTAACAGTGCCGCGCCGACAGCTGCTCCGCACCTGTAAAGGACATTACGGGACATGTCAGTGACGTCACAAACACGCAATCGGCCAGAGGCTCGACTCTGCAGAAGGTGTGTGTATGTGTGTGTGTGGGCGTGCGTGTGGGTGTGTGTGTGTGTGTGACCCTTCACTTCAGGGTTTGACCACAGCGACCTGTTGGGACCTCCTCCTCCTCCTCCTCCTCCTCCTCCTCCTCCTCCTCCTCCTCCTCCTCCTCCTCCTCCACTGTCGCGGTTGTTCTCATCCACCGAGACGGTTTCACGCACAGAAACGCAAGAGAACGGACACGCTTCCTCGTATTCGGACTGATGAGAAGAAGAAGAAGAAGAAGAAAAAGATCGTGTCATTTATAGAATGAAAAAATGAATGAAAACTCGGGACAAAAATAAAATAAAAAGAAATAATAATAAAAAAAAGAAGGCTGATACAGAGGCTTGATTCAGTCCGTTCGCGGGCGCGTAACTGAGAACCTCTCCAAGGTGCTGATATGGAAACGCAGCTTCACGCAGGTGTTATGGAGAAAAGCGGTCATTCCGCACTGCAACTCCACTAAGGGAGAAGCTGACAGCTTCCCGGTCTTTCCCTCCACCTTCATGTGATGGGATGGATGAAGCCGAGAGATCAGACCTCGAACATTTACGCACAAGCATGGGAGTCACAAAGCACAGGCAAGCGCGTCCCTGCGTAAATCCAACACATGCTACACTTTCTTGTCTGCGCAAAAATTCACCCCGATTTTCTCCCAAGAAGCGACTAATACTTAAAAGTACTGCCAGGTTCTGGGCTTTTCTTTCTTTCTTTCTTTTTTTTTTTTTTATAGAAAGTCTCAGCGCTGTTTCTTCTGCCCCAGAATGAACACCCGAAACCTTACCGAGAGAGCGAGCATCACCCCGGGGGCGACAGAACCTCTGCGCCTCCTCCGCGCTGCGCTGCGCTGCGCTGCGCTCCGGCTCCCATCCATTCCATCCCTCTATCCCTCCATCCCACCATCTCCATCTCCATCCCGCGCCTCTCTTTTCTCCGCTCCGGCTTCCAGCACCGGAGATAGATGCTCTGCAGTCACGTGGGTCGGAGGAGAGGAAAGAGAAGTGATGGAGAGAAAGGAGGCAGGGAGGGAGGGAGGGAGAGACAGAATGAGACAGAGAGAGAGAAAGAGAGAGAGAGAGAGAGAGAACGTCCCTCCTCCTGCTCCTCCGCAGTTTGCAGTGTGTGATGTCTCAGACTCGGAGGTAGAGAGTCAGAGCTGCTCGTCCGGCGGATCTTCACCTCTGAAACAAACCCCCGGTGTCATCCTGTCATCCTCCCCCCTCTTCCCCTCTCACCTCCCCGGCTTTGCTCCTCTCTGGAGCCCCTGGAAGCTTCTCCCTGTTTTTTCTTCTTCTTCTTCTCTCTAATCTCCTTCTTCAGCTCGACTTTAACCAGCACTTTCTTCTGTGGGATTTAGTTTTCTGCTCATCACTCCCTCCCGACACTTCGCCTGCCGCCGCCGCTTCTCCCATTCGGATTTGCTCGCCAGTGAGAAGAAGAACCCCAAGAATCGGCGAGGTGGATCCGTGGATGCGCCTCTGGGGCTCGAACTGGAGATGGAAATGCTGATACTGTTATTTCATTCCTTGTGGATATTGCAGTGCAACACAGCGAGCGCCGACTCCATCATCCACATCGGTAAGAGAGCACCGGGGCTTTATTTTGGCGCTCAGCTGTGCGGGTTTTGGCTGCGGGGACGGAGTGGGATCTGGGGAATGTGGAGTGGTTTGTGCTGTTAGGGCTGCGGGTGCTGGCGCTCATTTCCAAACATCTCCGCATTGTAAAGATAACAATAATGAAAGGTACTTACTCTGGTAGCTGACTGTCCTTCCGAGACAGGATAACTGTGCAGAGGAAGACAGGAAGGAGACTGTTGCGTTCTGGCTCAGACGCACGCAGAGTGGAGGCTGATAGAGCGCCCCGCGCCCGGGTTGCACCATCCATCCATCCATCCATCCATCCATCCATCCATCCATCCATCCATCCATCCATCCATCCATCCATCCATCCATCCTCGCTTTCCTCGAACAGGAAGTTGTAATTTCCTTATTTCCACGCTGAAACCCGTCACACCCGCCCCTCCGTGGGTGTTTAGAGGGCTCCACTTTCTGCATCCATCCATCCATCCATCCATCCGCCCTCCCCACCTCCCTTACTCTCCATCTCTCCCACTCCTCCCCCTCATCTATAAGCGTGAACTTTCAGTTGGACGTGAGTGAAATGTTAATCAACTCCGGCAGAGGAAGTGATGACAGAGGGGGACAAACGGCGACTGTTCGGGCTTTTCAGGCGTCCAAGCGCCGGCCTCCCTTTCTATCACGTTATTTCCTGCTGCTTCAGTCCAGACACGGTTTCACTGAGAAAAAAAAAAAAAAAGAAAAAAAGAAAAAGAAAATGGTGAGAGTTCAGAGAGGAAGCAGTGGAGCTGGGATGGATGGAACGGAAGTCACACACAGCCAGAGATGATCCAGATCCCCCCTGGTGTCCTGCAGCCAGAGCTTTGTGCCGGTGGCAGCAATGCGGTGGGCCATGGGTGCTGAAGCCAGCAGAGGGGATGAGGAAGAGGAAGAGGAAGAGGAAGAGGAAGGCTGCAGAGTCATTCTGCAGAAGGATACCCGTCCCCTCTTTAAGTGGTTGATGGAAAACAAACCATGAAGAAAAAACAATCAGCTCAGGAACAAGACCTCCAAAGTCAAACCTGGTGTTGCATGTTTTGGGTGGCGAGGAAGTGAACAAGGCCGGCCTGAGGGATAAGCGGAGTTTGCGGCTGCTGAGGGCCATTTCCTGGTGGGGCCAGATTGAGATTCTGCTATATTTGAGCTATTTGTGTTTTAAAACTTGAACTGTTTTTATAGCTAAGGTGCTGTGTTTTAACTATTTGAGAGAGGAAAAGCCATTTTCCACGAGGCTAACATAAAGATTGGGTCCATCCATCCATCCATCCATCCATCCATCCATCCATCCATCCATCCATCCATCCATCCATCCATCCATCCATCCAT